>WAAG01070825.1:11608-33534 GCA_013390105.1 Tichodroma muraria | reverse complement strand
CGTACACTTAAAAAAGTTTGGAAAATATGTTGCTTAAAATCAACCCCCATTTAAAAAAATTAGTTCAAGATGTTGTCACTTCCAAAGCCAGGAGACATTGGGAGCACGATGCAGGAAGCCTGTCCAGCCCCTGCACTGCCGTCGGACAGGGACAAGTTATTATAGTGTGGGTGAGATTAAAAAAAGGTTCTGAGCACCCAGACAAAATTTTCCTTTGTCTCTGCGCAGTTGTGTGTAACCCAGTCTGTGACCTGCACTGACCAGGGGATGGAAAAGAGGTTCGAGAGTTTTACCTCTATGGAGTCATTTGTTTCAGACAGATTGCAAACAGCAACACAGATCCATCTGTGGTAAAGACTATTTCTGCCATGTTGTCAGTGGGATGCTGCTAAACAGGGCTGACACAGACTCTCTTCACCCCACAGGCCACCCTCAGGAGAACAAACTGTCAGGGAGAGATGCAGTAGGATGCTGATGCCAAGCAATCACAGAAACATAGAATGCTTTTAGGTTGGAATGGATATTAAAGATCATCTCATTCAACCCCCTCACCTTGGGCAGGGACACCTTCCATTAGACCAGATTGCTCAAAGTCCCATCCAACCCGGCCTTGAACACTTCCGGTGATGGGGTGTCCACAGGATCTCCGGCAACAGGTTCCAGTGTCCCACCACCCTCACAGTAAAGAATTTCTTCCTAATATCTGATCTAAATCTACCCTGACCCCAACGCAGGAGAAGCATGAATCAGGTATGAGAGACATAGAAATAATTAAATCATTTAAGTGAGAAGAACTGTGCTCTGTGTCTGTGTTTGTGTTTGTTAAGGTATGATACACACATCAAAAGCACTGCGGCATAAAGATTCCTGTTATTGTTATTCTGTTACCACATTATCTGTGTTCCAGCATGACCATGCAATCTCATTCACAATTTACTTTAGAATTGGGAAAGGAGAGGAGGAATAGCTTTTTTGTCTTTAGCACTTCAGGACCGGATCCCAATCTCTTTAAAATCAATGTGCACTTTCCCAATGTTTTCATTAGATTTCAGCACATACCCTAGCTGCAGTAGAACAAATGGGGATCATTATTTAGGCAGATAAACCTTCCATCACCTTTACCTAGCAGTAAGTTTCAGTGTGACAGAGACATAACTCACATTTGGGAGTCAATACATTGCTTGCTAACTCTCTAACAACACTAGGAGATATGTGTTTTTGGAACTGAACATTTCAAGGAGATATAAACTGGAATCTGCGGTGCATAACCAGGAGCCCCTACGTTTTCTTCTCTTTTTTTGTTCCTCATTTCCTTAGCTTCAGCTTCCTCTCTTTGATTTATCCTACAGTCTTCACTTCAGTGTGGCAATGCTCAGTGTATAGAACATGAACTCCAAGTTGAGTTTCTTTGTTTAAACGCAACTCAAATTTGACCTTTCTCCATTTTTTTAGCTTCACAGCTCTTTTCAGCATCTTGTAAGTTAAAATATGTGGTATTGTAGTGTGAAATAAAGGTTTATAAGACACGGGAAAAAATTGAAAATTTCATTTTCAATGTACATTATAGTAGAAAGAACCACTGACAGTGGTATGTTAACGGCTTGATGCAATAATCTGAAAGTTTTTTTCCAGGCTAAACAATTCTCTGAGTCTATGAAAAAGTTTCGTAAGTGCATAATGTAATATGATTTTGTAATTGTTTATATCTGCAATTAGAAATTGCAGATTTTTTTCTCAATATTATCTGTACACATTTTTGAATAATAACAAAAATGAAGTTTAGAGGGTCTAAAACATACTCTAAAGTAACTNGTCTCGACTCTAATTTTTCAAAGTGAGTATCAGAAGTAATGTTTCAAGGGAATTTACAATTCTCTTGAATTGTAATATTAATTTTTTGGGGTTTTTTTCAGGAGTTGTACATTCAATAAACCAGACTTTGATAATATCTTTAAAGTGCTAAAATGTGAATTTAAGGAACTGAATTGTGAAAGTTGAGTTTGTTTCATTTAACAATTCTAAAAAAAAGATTGTTTCTTGTAAATTAAGATCCATACCTGTACACTGACAAGGTTTAATTTCATAAAGTGGTTTGAACAAACAGAAGTATTTTTCCCCTCTCACTTAAAGACAATACACTGCAGAGATCAGCAAATACATGTTATTTGCTTCCTCAGATTTTGTAGGAGAGAAAACATTTGTTTTCTCATCAAAGTAATAGAAGTCCCATATTATCATCAGCTGTAGGAGTATTCGATCCATATTTAAGTAGAAAAGCATGGCTACAGACTTGCAGGTCTGAATTTCAGATCAGTTGATAACAACAATAATACCGCAAGAAATCAGATATGTGATAAAGGAGGATTAAAAAAATCTAGGAAATTAATCACTTCATGGTATTTCTATCTAAAGGAAAATTCATAGCAACTTTTGTTAAAATTTGCAGTATAAGGCAATAATACTTGCAACAACAATAAAAATTTAGAAACCTGAATCTATAACTTTGATGGTTTTTTTTTGTTTTACAGATACTGAGCTTAGAAATTCCTGATAAATTGAAATATTTTGTTTATTTTCATTAGAGAGATATGAAATGAGTCACTAAGTCTTTGACCTAAATGCCTGCTTGCTTGCATATGTTATCTCCAAAAGAAATAAAAAAGTGTTATTGGGCTGCAGGTTATTTTTCAATGTGTGGGTTACTTTCAAAATTAAATTAAAAAAAATTTCTACTTGGTTATTTATGTTCGTTACCTAATGCTGCTTCTCCCTCTTTCATACATCCATTTCTCACATCAAAATAGGATTCACTCCTGTTGAATGCTTCTTCCTAAATTCAAAATATAAGAAAAGAAGGTCAGAAAATAAGTTAACCATCACTTCTAACACTGTAAGTCCATTCAAGGATAAATAGCAAGGTCATTTGGTTTCTTAATGTTTACCTTGACTCTAAAATGAGTAGTAAGGAATCTCCAGTGCTGGAAAACTGAAGATTATTAAGGGTAATGAATATCAACCAGAACTTAGATGCTAGAAATTGGGGCATAAAGCAGGCCAAAACTGTGCTGGCTCTGAAGAGGTAAGGGCTAGGTGCAAAACTCACTGAGTTTATGCCAGAGAAATTCTCATTTGAACAAAACATTCCATGAAATCCACTGTACTTTGTCTGTGTTCCAGCAGCTTTCACAAAGGCAAGGCATCACAGTGGGACATTTTCCTGCTCACCCCATGCAGTCAGGTGCTGAGCATTTCCAACCTCCAGTTCAGACTGAGATGCTGGATATTGGCTGCCACCATGGCAAAAAAATGGACAGTTGTTGCCTGGGAATGTAAAGCTTGATAAGGAGTTACCTTGATGGCCTTGGGTTAACCTTTGGTCTTGACTTTGAAAATGCCCATTTTCAGTCCTCCAGCGAGGGTTTGGGTCTTGGTTTGGGTTTATTTATCTTGAAAAGATGAGGAACTTGGTGTAATAATGTCTTGGAGTTAGCACAGCATTACACTCCAGATTTTCAAGTAGATTATCTCAGTTTTGCCCAGTTGTGTTCACATCTCCTCCTGGAATCCTGGCAAAACTCCGTGTGGTCTAAATTTGAGTCCTCTCAAGGAATTTCATCCAAGTGGAACTGGCTATGTAGCTTATTATCAGAAGATGCCACAATCAATATGTATGGAAACCTCAAGCAACAGGGACCTCTTGGAGTTGCACACATGCCTGTACGTGCATTACAGCTTGGGAAGCCAAACCTTTTCCGTTCACCATGTCAGGATGACCATTTGTGGTGCTCCAGGTGCACTGAGGTTTGACCCACGGGCCCTGTGCACCAAACAGGACACTCAGGAAACAAACATCACAGAGCCTGTCAGCGGTGCTGACAAGCACTGAACTGAGCATGAGAAAAGAAAATCCAATTTGTGCTGAGCACCAACACTGAGCCTTGGCCTTATGAAATGCACTTACTGGCAGAAGGCTGCTGTTTGCTTCCGCTTTCTTTTTCACTGGAGCCAAGTCTTTAATCTCAGCGAGTGCCACCCCTGAGGAGTCTGGCATGTGCTCTTTGGGGGCTGCTGAGATCCCAGCAGCCTCCTGCCAGGAGTTCATTAATTACAAGAACAGGAGCGCTGCCTGTGTGCTGTGCCAGCGTGCGGCTTCCAGGTCTTTGACGGTGCGTGTTTATGCAACTGCAGACAGTGCTGGCGTCTGCTGCGCCTTGCAGGGTGACAAGGAAATGACAGTAAATTCAAGGGCGTGCTCGTTCGTCGCTTACGTGAAAATATCCTGCCTTCATCACGCCAGAGAGGAGCCAATGTCAGCGCTCGGAACTGTGAGGTCACTTCCCCCATATCATGTCACATATCTCCTGGGGTACTTGCATGGATAGACCAGCAGAGTTGACGGGATTCACATTTTGTTTCAGAGGCAGTTGACCATCACTCCACTGCTGAGGTCAGTGGAAATGGAGATGAGACTGAGCCAGGCTGAGCCATGGAGCTCTCTGATATGGCCCTTGGAGCTGCCCAGCTCCAGAAGGGCTGCTTTCCTGATTTCATAGATAGAAAGTAGTATGCAAGAGTCAGCGACGTGCTCAGTGCCAGCCAGAGCAGCTCCACTGAATGCTGTGGACTGACACTGTTTAGCACTGCAAAAGATCTGGTGCAAGGTCTTTTCCACGTTCTGATTGCTATGAGTCACCGATATTCCAGCTGAAATGTAAACCCATTCTAAGACAATGTAACAATGTAAAATTAATACTTAGTTTCTTGACTGCTAGCATCAAATCTGGCCAAGGCAGCTATCTGTAATTTTAGAATATGTCAATAAGATTTATAGATCTCATGAAAATACTCTTTTCCATCTCCTTAGCCTTCCACTTGCTTTTTAATTTCAGTTCACCTTTAGATGCTGTGGAAACAATACTAAAGCTAAAAGCAGAACAAAAATGAGCTCACATCATCTGGAAAAACTTCTTTCTTGGAGAGGCCATGTTTAACTTAGGAAGACCCCTGCCAGGACAGCAGGAGTTCAAATGAAAAGCTTGTTGTAATAAATGTATTTTAAGGGTTTATACAGTGGTAAAGTGCATCACACTCTCAGATAACCTTGTCAGGATTTGCCACAAAGGAACATCAAAATAGCAACGAGTTTCACGAGCAGACGTCAACCCTTTTTAATGTTAGACTGAAACAAAGGGTTTGAGGTATAGGAACAGGAGAAGATGATTAAGATTGAAAAAGCTTAATATAATGATTATAGAAGTGAAGGAACTTTCAAACACGGTGCTATAACCTTTGCATGTAAAGTGAAGAGTAAATAACCACAGCAATAGTAACCAGTGTTTTTATGATTTGGAAATATATACATTATCCTTCTATTGTACATATATGCATGACATACAACTATGCATGACACACACCCCATTAAGAGTGAGGGGTGAGGTGTTCTCAGTTGCCATCTGAAAAGGGATCAAGCATTTTGGTACCAAAGAGGAAATATTTACAATATGTCAGTAAGTTCAAAAAATGGAAACATCAGGATGGAGCAACTGGAAAAACAAAGTGGTATGAGAGAGCTTGGAGCAGAGGCCAGCCTTAGGGCAGATAGCGGAGGAAAGACTTTTAGCAGAAAAGCATAAGCTTAAACTTCAATGAGTGGCAGCTGAGCCCTGCAGCTACTGCAGATAACTTGAAATAAAATACTAGGAGCTATAGAATGAACTGTCCTGTGCTCTTCTGAGAACTGCATAAATTACAAACACTAATTTTCCTTCTTAGAGATTTCCAGTCCTCCATTAAGAAATTTCACAACACGTATTAAAAAAAATGCAAGGAACAATGAATAAATAAGGAGCCCAGATCATTATCATAGTGGGCCTGGAACCGAAGGTATTTGATAGACTCTGTCATGATGCTCCTTCATGGCCAGCTGCAGATTACGGAGCCGCTGATGCCCCTGCTACTCAACATTGCAATATCAATCTTGAACTGTTTACTGGGATGTCTGCTTTCCTGTCATACTTGCCAGAATAATGTGGCTGAAAGTCTGATCTGAAGCTGAATATTTTATTTCTGTTTTCTGCTGCTGTGCAAAGGATGATACTAATCTTTGTCTGTCATCAAAACAAAAAGTGGAATCTCTGAGTATATCTCCCACTGTCCTTGACTCCATACTTGCATAAACTCACAGAAAGTTTAGGATGTCATCCTTCTAAAAGATTAGACGATGCAGTTGTCCAGATGTTCTTCACAGAAGGCTGTATTACAAGGATAGTGCCATTACAACCAATGAACAAGAATTTGTAGGCATTCTCCAGCACCCTTTTTGTAGTGCAGTTAGCCAATTATGCTACTTCAGCAAGTACGGTGATGGAACCAGGTGGTTTTATGCAGCAGAGGTTCCTGCTGACTGGAAAGAAGACAGTGTTATTACAGTTTACAAGGGCATGAGGGAAGCCTTGGGAAACTACAGACCTGTTAGCACAGACTCAGTGCCTGGGAAAATTACAGAGAACATAATACTGGGTGCTACTGATAGGCCTGTAGAGGACAAGACAATTATCAGGCATAGATAACATGGGTTCACAAAGGGAAAGTCCTGTATAACTTATTTAATATTCTTCCAGCATAAGGTCACCCTTGGATGAAGGGAAGGTAATGGAGGAAGATTTTCTGGATTTCATTGTATTAAGGCTTTTGATTCTGTCCCTCACAACATTCTTCTAGAGAAGCCATCCGACTGTGAAGTGAACAGGTACATGGTTCAGTGGGTGAAGAATTGAGGGAAGAGCAGGGCTCAAAAGGTTGTAGGTAATCTGGCTGGAGGCCAGTCACCAGCATTGTTCCTCAGGGCTCAGTTCTAGGGACAGTCCTGTTCAATATATTTATCAATGACCTGGAAACAGGAGTTGGAAGTTTGCTGAGGATGCTAAACTGGAATGTACTGTTGACTCTCTTAAGGCCTTGCAGAGGGATCTGGACAGACTGGAGCTCTGAGCAATCATCAATGGCATGAAACTGAACAAGAACAAATGCTGGGATGGAGAAATACTTTCCACAAGTATGAATTGGGAGTGGCATGGCTTGAGAGCAGCCCCACAGGAAGGGGTCTGGGGCTGCAGGCTGACAGCAGGCTCAGGACAAGTTGGCAGTGGCAAACCCATCTCGAGACGCATCAAACACACCACAAACAGCTGGTCAAAAGGGGTGGCTCTCCTGCTGTATTCAACACTGGTGCAGGGTCATCTTGAGTATTGTGTGTCCCAAAATTTAACAAGGATGTGATGTGAAGGATGTGAAGGTCCTTGAATATGTCTGGAGGAGGACAACAAAATGGTGGAAGAGCTGGAAGCCATGTCCTCTGAGGAGCAGCTGAGGACAGGGGCTTAATCTAGTTCGGAGAGAAGGAGGCTGAGGCAACCTCACTGCTCTCTGCAGCTTCATGAGAAAGGGAAGTGCAGAGGGCATCCAGTGCCAGCATGCTTGGGAATGGCTAAAAGGCTGCTTCCAACAGAAAGGATATAGCTGGAAACAAGATTTTAATTTATGTTTCTGACTCTTTCAGAACAGATGTTCACAAGCATTATCACAATGCGCAGGTGTAGCCAGGAGCAGGTTAATGCAATCCTCAGTTTAGCTTGAGAAAACATCACTTGAAGTCTGGCAAAGTCAGAGCCAGAATTTTGCAAATCCCCTACATCTTGTGGAGAACCATTTGCTGGTGGGACTGTGTGTGAACAGATTTCTGTCTCACTCATGTGTCTCTTGTGGCAAGGAGTTATGGCACAGTTTGTATCCAACACAGAACTCCACCTCTCCAGGCAACTTTGCCCATAGAGTTTCTTGGAATATTCTGAATTATGGGCTGTTTATCTTCCTGATGGCTGTCCTTCACCCAGGCTCTCTCTGGAGAGAGTGAACATGATGGTCTGTAAACACCACTCCTTCATAGGACATATTTCTTTTGACCACACATCCTTTCTCTACCCTGCCATACAGAATAACCCAAACAATGGAACTGCCTGGAGCCAAAAGAAGTGTTCCAGGTGAACCCAGTCTCCTTCAAATCAAAGGCAGACACTGGGTCACCCTACAGATAATACAACAGTCTTGAAAATATGTAACTGGTATTGGAAAAACCCTGAAAATTATCTAAAAAGTATTAACCTTTACCAGAAACAGGAAACTGACTGATGCACAAAGAAGATGCTTTCTAGGAAAAAAAACCATCATAAGTTTTAAGAATGTGATCTTCTCTGTTTGATAATGCATTTTTTTATGTATGATTTTGTATTTTGGCATTCAAAAAATCCAAGCCCTAAACATTCCTACTTTATTTTTATTTTTTTTCTCTGTTTTTAAATTATTTTGATTTTTAGCCTTTGAGAAGGAAGAACAATAACCAAAGTCATGTATTACTTTGCATGTAAAAGTTGAAACAATTTGGGTTTATGAATACAGGTCAAGCAGTCTCTGTTTCCTGAAAAGCGAGAATAAGCATTGGTTACAGTCACACAGAAAAGGAGTAATGTTTGGTATTTTCCAAGTTATGACACACCTTGATAACACACGAACCACATCTTTTGCCTTCCAAAACTTAATCTGCTGTGGTTCTTGAGTAGCAATGGATGAGAAACACCCCTGTGCCTGCCTGGTGCTTGTATTGCCCACATGGAGTGCTGAAAAGTGGCAGCTCCTCATGGGGCACCAAGCCTCCAGCTCTTCTAAGCACAGGCTGTTTTGCACAAGCAAAAACCCCTGGAGAAACAGAGCCAAGGGAAGAGCAGAGCTCCCTCCCACTCCAGGTTTACAATGGACCAGAGAGAGCCAGGGCACATGCGATGCCTTGGAAACCTAAGTACAGCAGGCAGGAACAGAATTGGAAAAGCCCAGAGAAGTCCCAGCAAGGGGCATTGCTCAGTGACACACAGTAAAAGAAGCAACCCCTGGGGGCCATCCTCAGAGCGTAGAAAGTTGCCTTTCCCCAGATGTGGGCATGAGGGTCACCTTCATGGGGCATGAGCAGCAGGCAGCAACCTGGCCAAAAGGGACCCTAGATGCCCTGACCAGTGGTCATGCTCAATGCTGCAAAGGCAGGCCAAAAAGCCACAGAAAACTGTGCCAATCTGTCCCACAGGAAAATTCATTCCTGATCTCAGCACTGGTCCAGGCTGTTCTCTAGGCATGTGTCTAAGACCCGTTTCGTTGCCTCACTGGTAGGGCAACACCTCCCAGAAGATGTCTAAACCCTATTGTCCCTCAGCCTGGAGCTGTCTCAGGCCTTGTGAGAGTGGCCACACTCAAATGGCTGCTGAACTAGCACATCCTGAACCAATTCGCTCTGGCTGTACTACTTACATTCCCATGCTGTGCTGTATTTAGCAATAATCCAGACTGGAAGTAACAACTTCCTATATAATTGGCACTGAGTGCCACATCAAAATAAAAAAAATAGTTACATCTTTTGGCCACTGCAGGCGGAATTTTTTTTGGAAGTGCAAGTGAGACTTGGCTTTTTTCTTTTACTTTAGTTTTTAACTATTGATGCCTGATCTGAGGTTTATGTCTCATCCCAAATGTTTTCCTATGGGCTGCTGTTACACAGCAGGGCACTTTAGTGTGAGGGTTTTCAGTAGAAAGCAGGTGCTGTTTACAGCACTGGGCTGCAGTGGTTCTGCTCACGGGCTCAGGTTCAGGTGGCCCAAAGTTCACTGCAGTGCTCGAGGCACCTGACCAAACACACACCACATACGTCTCCCTCCTCTGCAGCCCTTTGCCAGCCGTGTTTCAGGCAGCTGCTGTAGAAATAAAGGAGGAAGTTTTAATGATGTATTGTGCTTGGCCACCCTTGCCTGGTGCTTTTGGCTGGCAGGGACATATTTCACTGTCGAGGCAATATCCAACATTTTCTTCTGCTGTTTAAACAAAGATCCTCTGGACGGAGAGATTTTGTTAGTGAGCAACACATCTGACATCACGCTAGACCTGCTCTAATATAGGCAACACTGAGCTCCAGCTCTTTGAAGCACAATAATGCTTTGCTTCCTGTGGCTTAGCTTTTGCGATTGCCTGTTTCACGAATCCAGCTCTGGTGGCTCAGTGATGGGAGAGGCAGCAGGTGTATGGGAACTTGTCCTGCCTTGCTTCATTCTGGACTTTGCTTTCTGCTTATTACTCCTAATGTTTCCCATGGGGACCCTCAGTCCTTTTCATCCACATCTGTAAGAGTGAGACTGCTGGAACAAATAATCCTAAGGGCAATATCATTTTGGCAGTGTGAGCTAGCACAAGGTGGAAATTAAATGGAAGGGAGTAGCGTGCTTTCAATGTCCAAATTCAGCAGCTCTGTTAAGAAAACTTTTCTTGGAATTGAAAGAACAGGGTCATAAGTGCTGACTGTTTATTTCCACCGGCGAGAGACTATTTCATGCTTAATCTATTCATGTCAGCAGGAGGTGCAAATGTTTGGTACTTCTCTGAAGCAAGCGTGCAAGATCAAATCCATCCAAGGCCTCCTTCCTTCTGCAGGGCACCCAAGAGTGAAGCACTGGTCCCTGCAGGGCCATCAGGCACTGAGTGAACAGCATCTGTGTGACCAAACCCCATGAGTGCTCTGTCAGACTGGTCAGGTCTTTCAGGGATTTGTATTGCCCAAAAATAAATGCTGATGTTTAGGAACCTTTGAGTTTGAATTTGGGTCCCCATAATTAATGCCTTTTCTGTAAATTCACAAAACAGGCTGAGAAGGGGCAGGCAAACAGGGTTCTTCATCTTCTTCCTTTCTTCCTCCCCTGCCCTCTCTTCTTTTCTTTGGGGTGTGGCTGACTGTTTTTTTTTGGCTACCACTCCATTGGTATACTTTAATTCTGCCTTATCTCATTTCTTTTTCCACCTTGCTCTATAATTGCTGTTTTTTTCCCCTTCTCACCTGTATTAAACATGAACTTTACAGATTTCTGAATGAGATTTCCACTCTAGGATGTCCCAGCAGGCTGGAAACAGGGAAAAATGTCTTCAGTTTGGTTAGACTTTCTCCCATGGTAAAGGACACTGCCTGTTGCTCATAGCCTCTGTGTTCAAGCAAGTGCATTTGACAAAACAAAAGATTCAGAACAGATCCTGTGCTGGCATAAAACATATTCCTTTGGAAAATAAAAAGTACCATGCAGAGTACCAAGCCAACACAGAAATAGAGAAACCTGATTCCTTTGACAGGACTGGGTCTGCAGGAAGAGGTAATGTCATTAATTAGCTGAATTGGTACGGTTGCAAAAGTAGCCAGCTTTAGGCAAGAGCTCCTCTTCAAACCTACAACAGAAGCAACTTCTTTTAAAGCTGAGTACCAGTTGAGAGAGATTATTCAGAGTTTAGTCCTTCTGACAAGCTGAATTGTTTATTTACTTTAAAGTAGAAGTTCTAAGGATGAAAAACTTTATATTAAAGCTACATACTGCTTTATAGATGCAGTGTTTGTCCCCACAACAAATCCTTGGAGCTTTCTACATACTATTTCTTTAATTCAAAAGTCAACATTTTCTGAAAATAACTTCTACATCACTTATGTAGAAGAATGCTGGGAGAAAACAACTTGTTTTCTGTCTCTCTATGAAGCAACGGCTCAAGAATGAATTATGGTCATGCATACAGGACTGAGTCAAGGATCTTACTTTAATGAAGTGAAAGCAATGTGGGCTGCCCAGGATAGCTCCCCATCTCCTTTGGAGAGATTTCCTGGGGTCAAATGTCTACAGACTCTGCAGAGCCCAGAATTTTAACACTGTCATCATAGCTGGTAATCACTTGGGCCACCAGTAAGGGTATTCCTGCTGTCACTCGTCATTACTTTCAGCATTTCCACTTCCTGTCCTCTTGCCAGTGCAAACTGCTGCCAACATCACGAATGTCCTTCTTCATACAACTCACTGATTATGGGGTATTGCAGCAATAAACAAGGGTTGCTACACGGCACCAAGTCTGTGGTAAAAAAAACCCAAACTCAACAACCGTATGAAAAATTGTCCCATCAAATTAACAGCAGCAGTTCTCATACAAAAAAAATTAAACAGGTGAAGAAACCACATAAAAAATTAATTTCAAAACATCACAGCAATGGAAAGATACAAAGGGCTTTTCTCACAACTTTAAAAGGAAAGCAGAGAAGACCTGCCTGCCCTGCATGTGGGCACAGCAAGGTCCCTGACAGACCTGAAGATGGGACTGTGGGGGGACAGGCTGACGGGCACTGTCTGGCCACACACGGGCTGTCACAGACTGCTGGACTGGGGCAGGAGGCATGAGTACAAACCCCTGCCAGACAGGCTGGGATGGTAGTGGCAGAGGGGATGGGAGCGGGCATGCATTCTCCACGGAAAACAAAACTGAGTCACCGGCCTGAAGGATAATTTTAGTGCAGAGGGTGAAACCCAACCCTCTCCTTCGGCGTGACATGGGCTGTGACGTAGAGCTGGCAATTCAGCTGCTGCTGTTTCAGGAACGTCAAGGCTGTTTATCAGCCCTGAGCAAGCGTGGGAAAATCCTTGGCGGGGAGCAGGGTGAGCCCAGCAGGTTTTCCTTTCATTTCCTCTCCTTCCCTTTTGCTCACGAGCCCCTTTGCCTGGCGTTATGGAAGCCTGAGCTGAGCTCAATTAATGGTGACGGCCGGGTGCTGAGGGCATGAGCAACACCCCCTTGCAGGGAGCGAGCGCGCAGGGGTACAAAGGGTAAGCCCGGACGCGGAACATACACACGTAATTTTATTCCGCATTTTAAGGAAGGGGCTGGGAACCCTCCATGACATTGGTGCTACTGCCCCAAGGCCCCCAGGCCTCTGAGAGCCCCACTGGCACAGGCAGTGATGTTGGCCCAGAGTTATCACAATCAGGAAGGCAAGAGCAGGTGGGAAGCAGAATTATTGTTCCCACCTTGCAGGGTGGAAAAGAAAGGAGTCTGAAGTAGATTCTTATGGATGTAGTGCTGAGAAGATTAATTCTTCAGTCTTCAAAGGCAGCAGATAGTACTCTTTTAAAGGCACACACATTCTTGTAGATAAATATGCAGGTCATCAGTCATACACTCACACCTGCAAAATGAACAGTGCTGGGCTATGTGTCTTTGCTTCAAACAAAATATCATAATGCAGCTATGTGCATCACTTCATTCAGGATGCAGTTTCGGGCTCCATGCTGAAATAGCTGTACCAAACCACACGGATCCTTACCCTGGAGCATGTTGAATCAGTAGGCACTCAAAGTAGTGTTTGGAAATTTCTGCTAACATCTTCAGAGTAACATCTTGTCCTCCATTTCTGACAGTTTTCCAGGACTACTGATTGTATCATAAGTTTTTTTCCTCTCCCCTTACAAAGCAGTAAGCACTCAGGATTGTTTAAAAAGTTTTCCAAGCTTGCTCCATTTGTTTCTATGCCTAAACGCAGATGTGAAGATTAAATCTGTAAGTGTCTGAGTCCATGTCATACATGCAGCCTCCTGGAAACACCATGACCTTCAGATCTTTATAGACAGGGACCTCTGTCTACATGTGTGGGTGCCCTTTTGAAATCTTTATTCCTTATAGTTAGGGAGTAAGCTACTGAAGATCTCGTGATGTGAGTTATGTGCCTTTCCGTCACGTGGGAACATCCTGCAGTTTGCCTCCAGCATCATTTTGTGGCCAAGGATGCAGAAGATTCAGGATGTGATACAACAGACATTCCAAGACCTCTCATCAGCTTGTATTTTGGGACTGGTATTTTGGGACAGCAACAACTGCACATGCGCCAACTGTGGGTCTCTCTGTCGGACGCCCACATGTAGTTCACTGTATATTGCTTACATATGGCTGGCACCACCCTCGCCCTTGAGGCAGAACTGCTGGCAAAATAAATAGGTCAAGTCCAGCTCAGATCCATCAGGTGTTTAGATGCTCAACTCCTACTGAAATAAATGCAAGTGACGGTTGCAAACACTGTTTGGAAGTGGACTTCACTGATGTTAGGAAGTAAAGAGTGGTGGGAAAAGAGATGCAAGTTTGCAAGGAGTAAGCATTAAAATGACATGAACTTCAAGGTGAGAAATACACTGATTTTGTTTATGTCCCAAAATAAGAATATCATACTGCTTAGAGATTTCTTGACTAAAATTTACTTTGACAATGGATTATTGTGTTTCTTCCTATGTTATTCATGAAGTTGGCATTCCCTGGTAAATGGCAGCTCTTCCACGGTGTGCAGCATGGCTTGAGGCAGCAAAATCTGTCTCTAATACTAGAGTTAAGCAAACTGTTAAAATAGGAACTGAACCAAATACCCAGATCTCCTCCCCAAACTCAAATGAAACCTTTCTTTGAGGTTCAGGAATGTTTGGTTAAGTTTAAATTAAACAATGTTGTGTTTCTACACATCCTGCTTTCAGCGAAGACTCCAAGCAGAAACACAAAAATATGGCAGAGACATCTATGTTTGCACTATTTCTGGCCCAGCTGAAACCAGGAAACACTGGAAATCTCACAAAATCAGCTTTGCCTCAAAAACTACCCAGCTACCAGGTTCTGTTGCTGTAACCCCACGGAATACAACATAACTCATGTACATACCAATTTAATTTTTCACCAAATAACTGTGATAAACAAGTTTCCCAGACTATCAGACATACGAACCCCCCCTTTTTATTCAATTGTGGCGCCATACTATACAGCTACCTTGTACTCCTTTTATGCTCCTTCTCACTGAGTCACTGGCATAGATGCCTAAAGACAAAATGTCTCTTGTGGTACATGACAACAAACCAAAGCACATCATAACAAAGAGAACGAACCAGGCATATGCATGTTGTGCTTCATATTTGCTTTGTGGCTAATTCAAAATATGTAATCCTAAATTTTGCTGCTTGATATCTCTTTGACAACTCTCTGCATTGGATTTGTAGAGCATAAATATGAAGACAACAGTGTTGTTTTAGAGGAACATATTTAGCCATATAAAACTGTCCTGCAAGTCAGGGCAAAATTTTTAAAGCACTTTTGTGTATCAGACTCCTGCAAATCTGCACATTCATATTTAAAGGAACATTTAATGCTATTGCTAGAAACTGTATCACTGTCAGCAAAACATAATACAGACATCCTGATTACCCAGCTATCTGCTCGACCGCAACAAAGCCATCCCAAACGATTCAGTACCACAGCTTCATGTTTGCTAGCCAGATTTATTATATTTTCCAGATTCTAACAAGACACATATTAAGAAATGCATGTTAATCATTGTCCTAATGAGAACAATATGCAGTTAGCATTTAGAGTGTCACACAAAAAATACAGAAGGCGAGTACAAAGTGCACTCTAAATCCAAGGAAACCCAATCTTTCTTTCCATTAGCGTGTTTCAGCGAAATGGCCCTCTTCAAGAGAAATTTTTAATGAAATAGCAAAATTTTAACGGGTATGTATATGTGCTTTCATTAGGCATGGGGCACAGTAAAATGCCATTCTGACCACAACTGTGAAAGAAAAACAACCACTGTCCCACTTGCTTACGTACAAAAAGCTGTGAGTATCTAAAGTACTAAAAGCCTGCCCAGCATCTCTCCTCTGGAGACACCAAACTTCCCAGTGTTCATATCCGTTTACAACCAGATGACTTCTGGAGCAAACAACTACACAACATATGTAAGAGAACAGGAATCTGTCTTTAAATTTATTTGCAAGTAATAAATAAAATGGCTTTATTTAAAATAAAATACCTTACAGAATAAACCAGTTAATCTCATTTGGTAAAAGTGCAAAACCCTTCTGAGATTCTCAAAGGTGCATGAAGGTTTGGTTTGAATTTTCTACTGCAAAACATATGCATTATATATGCATCCTGCGCTTTTTTGGTTATGTGGAAATAATAAAATTGAGATGCTGATGAAATAGCAAATAAAACAGACATCAACAAAGTGGGTGCAAAAGAAAGCAAGATTGTCTTATCTGCTTAGATTGCAGTGCCTCGATGCCACACTGCACAGAGGACATCTAAAACCCGTGCCTCCCATTCCTCCCTCCTGCCTCAGGTCACAGTCTCTGTCCTTCTCCATCCCGACCACCAGGCACTGTGTGAATGCTGATTCAGCCTTTACTAGCTATGCACAAAGAACAGCTTTTCTTTTTTCAAACCTCCTTGGAATTATAAAGGTGTTTCCACATCCTGAGTAAGGACTGTTGAAAGTAGTTACAAAACATTAAAGCCGTTTAGAGTGCAGTACTGTTTAATCCCTTTGCATAGGTTAAAACTAGTATTGCCTTGAAAAGTGAGTGCTGAAGTAAAAAGTGACTGAAAATTGTCTCATCACACCCTACTGGAAGCCTTCTCCAAAAGGGAGATGCATAAGAACTTCAGCTTACTTCTTTTTGAAGGTGTACCCTCTCTCCTTTCCTTCCTTTCACACCATTCTCCCCAAGAAACTGAAAAGTATTTTTTGCATGTCAGCAAGCATTACATGAATAAAGCTACTCCAGTTTCCTTTCAGAAAGAATAAAATTTAGCTCAAAAATTGACTACCAGCTTCCTGAAGAGCAGAAAGAAGGAAAAAAAACAACCAAAAGAGAACACAAAGCAAAATAAAACCAAAAGAACAATTTTATGCCATTTTGATGCATGTCATTTAAAATTACATTTTTCACTTAGGGATAACGTTTTACGCAGGTCATCTTTCCCTTCAAGTCTCCAGAAGTAATAATAACGACAACAAAATTTAGGTTTTTCTTCTAGACAGTAACCATTGCTGCTGTCTTATGCTTTGTCTTCTTGCAAAAATAAATAATGAAATTTTTGCAAAAGGAAAATCAACCTTAAATAAATAGTTACTAGAAATATTATCTTAATGGCAACTACATAATACTGCAAGTGCATCACTGAGCAGATTAATGTGATCGAATGATATCTTTTGTTTTATATATTTTACTCATTTATATGTTTATGTTCTCTCTCAAGTGAAAACTTACAAATTCCAAAAAGAGCAACAATCAGCCAGAAAAATCAGCTTAGATGTCGACAACTGACTACTAACAACCATCCTCTTGGCTAACATGAGTTTGCCCAGGGCAGCCAGTGTCCACAATCAGCATTCATCCTTCATCCTCGTCAGCTGGGCCGTCTGGCAGGTGCTGGGTGGGGTGAACACGGAGGGGTCTGCAATGCCAGGATGGATGTCAAAGAAGCGAGTGGAGGTTGTCACGCTGTAGTTCTTGGTGTAGGTTTCCTGTACTGGGTAACAGTCTTTGACGGTGTAAACGCCGACCCAGGACTCCACTGCAACCAACCAGAAATGACTGCTTTAGGTGACAAGACAAGATGAATGGGTCATGACGATGTCAGTCTCTTTTAACTCATAGCTTCTGTTTAACATTGTCTGTTCAGATTCTATTTATCATTTTACTTTTTTAAAATTCCTATTCTTTTCAAACACTTCTAGAGGTTCATTACCTCAAGACTAGACTCAGTGCTGATCTCCTCCAGGTATGTGATGTAGCAAGTCTGTCCCTTTTTTAACTTCAGTTTAATTCCATAGTGTGCTGATCTCAGAGGTGCTCCCTTTCCCTCTTGCTCTCTGTCATCACCCTTACCTTCTCCACTATGTTATTTAGGCAGTGGAAGTGGTTTCCTTTGAATACCCTTTCCTTTTATCTCTTTTATTAACCTCACAGGCACCTTCTCTGTGATCACTCTTTACCCCTTCAATCATACTCCACCTCGTTGTTTTATGCATTTCAGATCTCTTGACAACAGAAACTCATGATGTTAAAATTACCTATTGTGATCATAAATCAGTTCCTCTGAGGAATGCCTGTAACAAATTTTTCTAGTCTCAAGGACACTTATTTCCTCCCAACCCAGCAGAAATCACACACACTTATTTTCAGTACTTTCAGTTTTGTGTCATAGGCTGTACCACAACCACATTACCATAAATAAATAAATGGTGACATGAAACACACATGTACTGTAACCAAAGAAAGGATGGCAAGCTAAGCAATATTTGAATACACCTCTTTTGAGCATGATAATACACCAAAAACATTCTGACCTCAATTAATATGGTTTTGAGTACACAGAAATGGAGGCAACCTTTTACTGAACAAGTCTTCTCTCAGAATTTAGAATAAAAAAATCATGGTTAAATGATGCTACCAAAATAGCCTGTATCTCCCCTAAAACTTTTATAATTGTAAAATAAATATAATCTTTAGAACCCAAACCAATACTAGCTGAAAGGTATATAGGTAGATAGGTAACTTTCAGACATTACATACAGAAAACACTGGAGATACAAAATAATACAGGATAAAAATCACACATCATTAACGGAATGTATCTGGATATAAAGTTCCACAAAAATTCCAAAAATATCAGATCAGGAAAAAATAATTATTGCAGTGAACGATAATTTGCCTCTTGCAGAATACCAGAGGATGTACCAACCTAGTTGCAGAGGTCTAATGATCTTATCCTCCATCCTCTACTTCATTTGCTCTAGTTTTATTCAAGAAATAACTATTTTCCTCTGACTAAATGCTCAGGTTTGTAACCAGCCTATATATTAGATATCCATAACCGTAAGTATTGCATTAGCTGAATAGTCCTATAAATTTCATGGTGTTTTTAAAATTAATTTTATAGTTGTCTGGGTCATCAATAAACCATACGTGAAACTGAAGCAAAAGTGCTAAAAAATTTCTATGCATTCAAAATCTAACATACTATACCTTGGAAAATTCAGCCTCCTCTCTTTTTATGATGCAAGTGTGTTCAGCTGCCAAGTGCAGAGCTAAGCCTTGCATGCAGATATTTCTTATCAGTATAGAAGACAAGAAAATTTAGGCACATATTAAGGATTTCAGTGGCTGCAGAACCATGTGTAGACAAACACTGACAATAAACCTGCTTTGTTTCTGTTACACAGACTCTAGTTTGATTGTGCCCCTAATTATAGTACCAATTCTTCTCTAGATAAATTTTGGATACAGGGTGCCAGATCCAGACACAAAATGATGCTGTTCCATGCCAAAACTCTATATGATACCAAATACAACACGATCAAGTCCCCCGAACATATTTAATCCTGCTGAGATATCAAATTTTTCTAAAAAAATGCATTGTTATTAAAATGATATTCTGTGCACAGGGCATTTTCATTACTTCTTCCAGAGAACCTTATAGAAATATGGAAAGCTGGGGTAAAACATGAATAATTTTATTTTTTCCTGTGCAGCAGAGACATCAATTATTAATAAAATGAAACAAAAGCATTCACGTACATTTCCTGGCTGGTTTTCTGTCAGACCACTCCTGTACCATAACTTCATCTCCAGGTCCCCCAATGTAGTACTGATCTTCATAAGTTGAATTGGCAGGAATATCATATGGATCCCATGGCTCTGTCAGAGCAATCTTCGAGCAAAGCTTTGTAACTTGTTCAATCTGAAACATCACTGCATCTTTGTAGAGCAATATATACTCAAAGAACCTGAAACATTAAGGAAAAACAATTAAAATATAGTCTCTTTCTATCCTAAGTAGGGAACATTGCTGATATGTAAGCTTGCCTTTGACTTCTCAGTATAAGAACATTTCCACTTGCGTTAAACTTTGCCAAACTTTGAGAAATGCTAACCAGTTGGGCTGAAATTTCCCATGCTCAAAGTTTGTCTCAGCTGATTCTTTCCAAAATAAATAAATCAGGCTGAACTGGTTCAGCCATTTCTGAGAACAACAGAACAACTTTTCTGAGAACAACTGAGAGAAAAACATGTTATTATTCCTAGGTTGTTTTTTTTTGTTTTTTTCTTTTTTAATAACTGTTTCATTAAAAAGCTCCAGTGCCTCCATGTTTTGGAGAAAG
The DNA here is from genome assembly GCA_013390105.1 of Tichodroma muraria. Lineage (NCBI taxonomy): Eukaryota > Metazoa > Chordata > Aves > Passeriformes > Sittidae > Tichodroma > Tichodroma muraria. The sequence continues at coordinate 13,667 of WAAG01070825.1, read as the reverse complement.
GACTTAAAATTTTGGCAGGGGAAAAGTTTTATTAAAAGTTGCCCAGATGTGGCTAAGCTATAAGCCTTTGAGAAAAAAATCTGCTTGCATAGGCCAGATAGATTCACTTCTCCACGAACGTGGTAGAGCCTTCTTCTGTACTGGTTAGATGTGGTATCTGCCATCCTCACAGATGTTTCTCCATGGCAACACAGACAGCTTAAGTGGGATATGGTGAAGGGGGAAGTACATGGTCCCAAATGCAGAAGTGGGAGGGTCACCCTCCATAAGGCACAGTTTCCCTCTGGAAGCCACCAGACCCAAGAAGTAGTGAACAGAAAAAGCAGAGGAACAAAATAGTAAGGCAGAGATAAGGAGAGGTGTAGAGTTCAATGAGCTTGAGAGACTAGAAGGTGAAACCACCGGCATGGATAGTTAATAAGGACTTAAAACCAATCTTCTAATGAGTATGAAGCGACCAAGCCAGGCTCTGAGAAGAGGTGATGAACATTTATATGGACACTTTCATCTAGTTTCTTTTAACAGTGGTCTGGTCTACCACCAGTACTGTGATATTGCTTCCACACCCTCAAAAAGGAGGTGGTATGGTCCTTACCTTTTAACTGGGCACAAAACCAGAGAGAAACAGAAAATCAAAATTATCAGAAGTACCAGCTGATCTTGAATACTCAGCTGGAAACAGCAGAAACTTAACTTCTCCAGGGTACTTTGCATTACCAATCATCTGAGAAGTTGTTCAAAGCATGTCTCAACTCATCGTCATGCGTGCTCTGCATCTTTTACAAAGGACTTACAAGGGTCACCTTCTAAACCCACCAAAACTCTGCATGCATTATTAGAAGCTTCCCTTGAATATCTCGGCTCAAATATTTGGCTACAGGCTACTGTTATGCAGTGACTCTAGAGAAAAGGAAGGGAACAGCTTCATCTTTCCATCTGCAATTCCTTGCTTCATTCATAATGCTGCCTCCATTTTCGGCAAAAAAACAGGCTTGAGTGTCTTTGGACACAGACATTTTCTACTTCACAAATTTGATGCTAGTCCCTCACACTATTTATCCTGTGCCATCAAGAAGATGGGACGCTAGTAGAAAACACTGCATAATTCATGTAATTGAAGAGATGATGCACAAAAGCAAGGGCAGACCCTTCTCTATTTCCCAACTCCTGCATGTTTCTCTTTGCAGGCCTCACATTCTTTTGGGGAGGATGCAAAGTTTACATAAAACAGGGTTGAAACCAAAACAATTTACAGTTTTAATTTTTGCACTGCACAATTGCACCAGACAGCAATAACTTCACCCACCACTGACACTGTGGCATTTAGAGGTTGCATAATAAGAAGTGTCTCAGCATGCTTAAAAGCATCTGAGCACTCCCATCACTTCTTGAGCGCATCGTTCATCCTGCATGCATGGAAACACGGTCAGGCTAAATGCCCTCAGCCTAACTGAACAGTGACGGAGAATATAATATGGGACAAGGAAGCTGACATGATGTAAACTGGGGTCCATCTCTCACTCACAACCTTGCAAAACATGGGAGGTAGCCTGTCCTGCTTTCCAAGTGGGAAACCTGGAACTTCCCCCACACTGACAAGACTCATGCAAAGAGGCCGACAAACTGCAAGGCTACATATGACCTTCCCCACGGTAAATCATTCTCCTGCCCATGTCTTAAAATATTCCTGCTTCTGCCATGACTTTCACCAACCTAAACTTGCCTGCCATTTTCTTAGTTAAAGGCAAGCTTTCCACAGTCATGATGATGCTACTAAAGAATTCACTATCTTTTTAAACTCTTTTCTTACATAAACCCAACCTGAGATCACATATGAACATACCTTTTATATCATATTTGGTCCAGAGAACATACAAGAATGCTAAAGTACATTTATTTGTATGTTTTCAATGAGAGTCTAATGACCCAACTACCCTTCAGCTGTCTGCCAGCAGCTCCCATATAAGTGGGATGGGAAATACCTTAGAGGAATCTATCACCATGTTTGAGAATTCTGAGTGATAATACAGTGATTTTGTAAAAGAACACAAAACCCCAA
>WAAG01070825.1:344-10826 GCA_013390105.1 Tichodroma muraria | reverse complement strand
AGCCAAATCCTGAGTATACTGCCTCTGTTTGTTTTAGGTGCCTGAGATTTCATTGGCTTCTTGAGGGGAAGCACAGAATCCTGAAAATAGGTCTTGGCAAAGAAACAGGAGAGGAAATTATTTTTAATTAGTTTGTTTTTTCAGAAAAATGTAACATATTTGCAGTCTGCACCCACCTCTAATATTATTTTTATAATAATTTAATTACTTAAACTGTAACTTCAGGAAAGTCCCAACCTAAAACCAAGTGCCCCAACTAGGCCTCAACTAGGCACCTTGAAAAAGATTTGAGGAAGCTGGTTGGACAATTATCCTATTTGCCTGACTGAGATTATTTCCCTTCCTTTCTTATCCTATTCCACCCTACCCTGTCCTATGCTTCACCCCCTTGTACACTATGGGACTCTCCCATGATCCTTAATACTCCCTTTGTCTGTGCCTGAAAATGGATAAATTCCAGCACATAAAGACACACGTTTTTGCTCCCATGCTTTAAAGAATTTCTTAACTCTGGACTATATCCTGCACAAATAATTCCATTTTGCTGGAAGTAATCATGTCAGATAGGTGGGATACAGGCTGGGTTCAGTACTTTCTTCTCCCAAGCTAAGGAAAGTGTTTTTCTGAATAAGAGACCAAGTGAATTAAATGCAAAGGCTGAATACCATGACCACACAATCACAAGGTGAAGCACTTGTGTTAAGGACATACTGCAAGGGGTAAGTGTGCATACAAATACGGTCCTACCTCTGAGATTCCTCATGAAATCTGGGGAGATAGCTAGAGGTCCTTCTCAGGACACAGCCCAGATAACATAAAGACACACTCCTGGACCCTCACAAAGGCCTGAACTAATAAACTTGTCTTCTGAATGGGTGATTTTTTTTTTTGCATGTTAATAACGCAATTTGTAACAGTGAACTATTTTTCAACGCTTGTCAGAAAAAAAAGTCATTAATTTTAAGATCATGCTACCAGCTCCTTTTCAGGTGCTCAGTCTGTATCCTATGCTGGGTCCTTCCAAGTCCTGAAGCCTGCTAGCCTGCCCATCACCTAACACATCTGCCTGACTCCCAGGGTTTACTTCTGCACTTCCAAGGGCTTCCGTGTGACAGCCAAACCGAGAAGAAAGGAGCTGCTTGCTGTCCAACTGCCTCTGTAGTGACTCAGAGCAGCAAAGGTGCTGTTAGTGGTATGGCAAGACTCGTGTGATGTATTGAAGAATATCAGACAAGGTAATTTGCTAGAGAGAAGCAAATAATGGCCTGAGATTGAGACTGGGTAACAGAAACTCTTTCTGTGCTAAATCTGGCTCCGCATCATTTTGCTCCATGGCTTTGGACGATCAACTTACAGTACACCAGAGCCTAAAATGTTTATTATAAAGCTGTTTATTATTTTCCTTTGATTGCTGTAGCACTGGAGAGACACAAATCTGTGACCACAAACCAGTTGTGTGAGACATTGTGTTAACAAAGAACAAAACCACAAATCCCACCCCAAAAAAACGCTGAAACAATTGTAAACCAGACTTTCCTTCAGTGCAAAGGTGTACTTCGGGTTTCATGAACCTAGGGCTTTAACCTGTTGATTCAGATTTCCCAGCTGTAGTTATTGTAACCTTAAAATTCTCACTCATGTTAGCCAGGACTTAAATTATCTAGTAGTATTAAGCTAGTGAAAAGCGGAAGAAAAATTTTATGTATTATTTATATCTGAGATACTGCATTACTCAGCAGGAAACAGTATTTGATATTTAATATCTCAAGCTGCAGTCGCTGCAATTATTTCCAAGCTAACTTTACTTTCTCTTTTGTGATTAAATGAACACTTGAAGCATTTGTTTGCCTCTGTGGTACTACTTAATTCTTTGCCAGTTCTCTTTGTAAAAAGACATTTTTAAACATTTTGAAAGAAGCTAACCCCACATCTAACTAGAAGAAATTTCACTACAAGTATCCCAAACAAATTCTCTGTTCTAGTGTGCACAGATAGGTACATCCATATATTTAATTCTTGAGGTATCTTGTATCCTCTTGATAAAATACCCTACACTGATACCACTTTTTTTCACGTGTTTTTTACTGAAGATGGACGGGGAGAACGGAAACTTTTACTAGAAGTGTGACTACATAACCCCATCTTCTCAGGTCCTCAGATCAAGAATAATTCAAGGCAGACAGTTGATAAACACTCATCAGGTCAAGAACATTCATCTGCTTTTGGAAGGATCTAGCAAGCTCATTTCAAAAGGGAGAATCACTCGTTTTTTAGTGTATTTCTGGGAACTCCTCTCCTCTTTCCCATGAAGTTTTCGGTAATTTCAGACTTGTGTTTTTCTTCTGGTATATCAGACCTCAACAACAACAGTAATTTACCATATTTGATCTCACATGTTTGGCAGTGGTGCAGGACTATGGTATATTGTACAAATACAGGACTGTGCAAATACATGTGACAGTAAATGTAATGTGATATTGTGTAAAAGCAATATTTTTTAGTCTGACTTAAATCACTCACAGATTGTAAAGGCTTTCTTTTTTCTTTTTTTAATTTTCAAGGAGATCAGCCCCCCTGTATCAGGTATCTAATTAACAAGGTATACTACCAGTTTCTGAAGCAGAGAGAATTAGCCTATTTAAGTCCTGTTAATTATGCAGTTTATATAGAAAGAAAACCTTAAATACAGGAATCAAAAGCTGCAAAGTCAAAGCTACACCAGCTAAAGTATTACATACTTTTGTGACTTTAATTATGAAACTCAATAAAAATGATGTAATTTCTTATTATTTTAATTGTTTTCCCATAAATCAGATTAGTTATTTTGGCAAACACTAGGGGAAAATCAGTTCTTCAGCTAGAAGCTGGTTTCCCTTGCTCTCCTTTTGGCTATTTGACACTTAATAATCCACTGAGTCACACCCCTGAGAACAATGCACTGCAATTGAAGCTGGAATTCAGAAAAACAATAAAACATTTTGTTTAAGGGAGTTGTGCTTTGCAAGAGGCTAAAAGATGCACTGTCCTTAATAGAGAGCATCTGTGTGTTTCCATAAGTAACAGTATATTCATAATTGGAGCCCTCAGTAGACAACAACGCTGCTCAAAAGGAAAGGAATGGAAGATGTGGCCAGCATACCATAATGCTTTCCAATGAATCAATGGAATCACCTCCTAGGGAATATGGTATATACTAGCAGAACCACATGATATCAAAATATACTTGAGGTCAGAGATTATTTTCCTGTTATGGGTTTGTAAAAAAGTCTAGTACAATGACACTTCCATGAGTAAGTTAGTAATAATAAAGGTTACTGGAAAATCACAGCAGGGCTTAGAGGAGACCAAAAAGAGTGCAGAAAGCCAGGACTCACCTTTCAGTATATACAAAAGACCTTAGGAAAGATGAAATAATAAAGAGGGAAATGACAGAGGTACATTATAATTTATGTATTACACTTCTCACCCTCTTTGTGCTATATGCAGAAAGGCAGTAAATAACTCAATTGGAAGAGTCGATGTTCAAAACTAAGATATGGAAATGCTCTTTGAGAGTGTAATTATTTTAAGGCACTCTGTGAGCTGGTAAAGACATAAGAAATAGGAAACAGAAATTTAACATGTAGAGAGAGCCAGAAAAAACATGGTTAAAATGACTGAGAGAATCTCAAAAAGGAAAAAAAAAAACATTCCCAAACATAAAAGACATACCTGTGTTCCTGCTTTTAATTTCACCTCTAGAGACCAGCCAGGAGCCTGCAGCTCGTGCCACAAGGGCTGGCGGGACCTGGGCAAGGCCAGGAGCAATGGTGGCCAAGCCCCACTAGCATGTATAAATGGAGCCCACAGGGAGCAGCAGGGGCCAGGGCAGGCCAACAGGGTGTGGGGCAGCTCTTCCTGTGCAAGGGTGTTCAGCAAGGGTGATGAACCTCTGCCAGCCTGATAAGGGAGCAACAGGATCCACACAGCAGAAAGGCATGCCTCCCCACACAGCAGAAAGGCATGCCTCCCTAAGCTCTGCTGCTGCTACAACTGATGCAGCTGCCCAGACAGACCCAGCTCCGGCGGACCCAGGTGTCACCTGCTGAGTGTGCCCTGCTCAGCTGGCAGCAGTGAGCATCCCTGTGTGAGCTGAGGCCAGGTACAGAACACCTCTGCTTAGTGACAGAGCTGTGGGAGCAGGCGAGTAGGCTGAGGAATATCAGATTGCAGTATCAGGGATTGCAAAGACATTTGAACTAGATTTGAAGCAGGAAAGAGATAAAACCAGGCTTGCTAGAGGTAAGCCTGGGGGTGGCACACCAATGTTTGAGGGATGGTGTGCTTTCAAGGTCCTTTGGTCTACCCTCTCAGTGGAGGAAGTGTATGGAGACCTACACAACAGCAAAGACACAAGGGTTACTGATCTGTTAGAAACCACAGAAGTGCTTGAGAACAAAGGACTTTTTCTCCTCAAAATAGGTGGCAGGATCAACAGCCCAAGTGAAGTGTCTCTATACTGATGCACACAGCACAGGCAACAAACAGGAGGAGCTGGAAGCCATTCTGCAGTAAGAAAACCCTGATGTAGTTTGAAAGATGGCAGGATGACTCGCACAGCTGGAATGTTGTAAAGGATGGCTATAAATGCCTCAGAAGTGATAGGAAAGGAAGGAGAGGTGGTGGAGTAGGGAGTGTTTAGTTTGTTTGGAGCTTAGTGATGGTGACAATAGGGTTGAGTGTTCATGGGTAAGAATTGGGGGAAGACCAGCAAGGCAGATGTCATGTTACAGACCACTCAACCAGAATGAAGGGGAGATGAAATATTCTACAAGCAACTGGGAAAAGACTCACTATCACTTGCTCTTGTTCTCATGGGGGACTTCAACTTACCAGATGTCTGCTGGAAAAATAACACAGCAGAGAGGAAACAGTCTAGGAGGTGACTGGAGTGTGTGGAAGATAACTGCTGGCATAGCTGGTGAGGGAGCCAGCTAGGGAAGGTATCCCTCCAGACATGTTGCTCATGAACAGTGACAAGCTCTCTGGTGATGTGATAGTTGGAGAGCATTTTGGGCATAGTGATCACAAAGTGACAGTTTTAAATTACCAGAGAAGTAAGGAGTGGGATGTCAGCAGAACATCTTTGACTTTTGGAGGGCAGACTTTGGCCTATTCAGGATGACGAACAGGCCAAAGTACTTAATGCCTTCTTTGCCTCAGTCTTCAATGGTAAGACCAGTTATTCTCTGGGTACCCCACACCCTGAGCTGGTAGACAAAGACAGGAAGTGGAATGAAGCCCCCATAATCCAAGGGGAAATGGTTAGTAACTTGGTACACCACTTGTCATATTTGTGTGTGACACACAGAAGTCCATGGGGCTGGATGGGATCCACCCAAGAGTATTGAGGGAGCACACAAAATTGCTCACTGAGACACTTTCCATCATTTTCCAGCAGTCCTGGCTCACTCAGGATGTCACAGTTGACTGGAAGTTAGCAAATGTAATGCTCATCTGCAAGAAGGGCAAGGAGGAGGATACAGGGAACTACAGGCCTGACAGCTGATGTCAGCTGTGAGAGGTCATGGGGCAGATCACCTCAAGTGGCACTATGGAGTATGTGCAGAATTGGGTCCAGCCCGCAGAAGTTTATAAAAGGCAGATCCTGCTTGGCCAACCCCATCTCCTATGACAAGCTGACCCACTCAGTGGATGAGGGAAAGGATGTTGATGCATTCCTGGGGTTTAGTAAAGTCTTTGACACCATTATCCACAGTATTATCCTGAAGGAACTGGCTGTCCGTGGTGTGTATGGGTGCACTGTTTACTGGGTCAAACACTGTCGAAAAGCCTGGATCGAAGAGTGGAAGTGATGGGAGTTAAATCCAGCTGGTGGTCAGTCACGAGTGGTGCTCCCAAGGGCTCAGTACTGGGGCTAGTCCTGTTTAATATCTTTCTCCATAAACTGGATGAGGGGATCAAGTGCACCCTCAATAAGTCTGCAAATGATACCAAGTTGGGCAGGAGTTTTGTTGATCTGCTGGAAAGTACAATCACTCTACAGCGGGATCTGGACAGGCTGGATCAACAGGCTGAGGCTAATGGTATGAGGTCAACAAGGGCAAGATCTGGGTCCTGCACTTGGGTCACAACAACCATAGGGAGCACTTCAGGCTGGGGGAAGAATGGCTGGAAAGCTGCCCAGTGGAAAAGGACCAGGGGCTGCTGGTTGCCAGCCAGCTGAACGTGAGCCAGGAGTGCGCCCAAGTGGCCAAGAAGGCCAATGGCATTCTAGCTTGTACCGGCAAGTGTGACCAGGGCAGTGACTGTCTCCTTGTACCCAGCCCTGGTGAAGCTGCACTTAAAACAGTGTTCAGTTCTGGATTCCTCACTGCAAGAAGGACATTGCGGTGCTGGAGCGTGTCCAGAGAAGTTCAATGAAGCTGGGGAACAGTCTGGAGCACAATCTGGATGAGGAGTGACCGATGGAGCTGGGGGTGTCTAGCCTGGAGAAAAGGAGGCTCAGGGGAGACCTTATTGCTCTCTACAACTTCCTGAAACGAGGTTGTAGCCAGGTGGGTGCCAGTCTCTTCTCTCAAGGAACAAATGATAAGACAGGAGGAAATGACCTGAAGTTGTGCCAGGGGAGATTTAGATTAAATATCTGGAAAAATTTCTTCAAGCATTGTAACAGGCTCAGCAGAGTGGTTGAATCACAATCCCAGGAGGTATTTAAAAGACCTGAAGATGTGGTGCTTAGGGACATGGTTTAGTGGTGGCCTTTGTTGTAGTTAATTTAACTCTTGGACTCAATGATCCGAAAAGTCATTTGCAACATAAATAATTTATTGATTTTAATTGTCAGATTTATCTGGAGTTTTCACACCTTTCTCTTAACCAGGATCTGAAACAGGATATTAAATTGGATGTTAGCTCTGCCCCCTATGAAAGTATCTATTTTACACATCAGAAAGGCATAGTAGAATGAGGTTCCTTAATTACAAATAACTGAATTAAAATACTCTCCCTTTTCCAGACATGCATTTTAGAATAAAATAATAATAAAATATAAAAACCATTTTTTTTAACTAGAACTTGGTACTGCAGCTTCTTATACATCTTAACTTCTGGTTATAAACAGAGCAGGATCTTCATATACAATGAATAGGGATGACATGCATTTCAGGAGCCTTACAATGATCTTCATGGAGACTGTAAATCTCATCATGCATATACCTGGCCAGTTAGTTGCTTTTCAGTATGCATTCCTGCAGAAGAAGTAATCATGAAGCAGTCTGAGGAACATATTGCCCTTTGGAACAGATGGGGAGGAGGTCCCTATTCTGATAGAGCAAACTTTTCTTTCATGATGGAATATTCCCTGGAAAAATTTGTGAGGATATGCACTTGTACCAGATTGCTGTCCCAAGATGTAATGATTTCCACCTTCCATCTGCAATGATTTCCTTAAGAAGGATGATTCAGGTCTTTCTGATATCTATCCAATATAAAAAATTAAAAGACTGTGTCTGTTTTCAAGGGAGCTTGGAAGTCAGGCCAGATAATCAGATGCAACAGTATGAAAGCTAAGTACTCTTCAACTTTCCAACGTCCACCCAAAGATCTGAGTATAGCTTATTGTTAAATAAACTTTGTGAAAGATGGAGATTCACTTCACTGGAAATACATGCAACCTTAAATCATGGCACTGAACTACATTCTTCCTCCCACCTCCAATGTAGAAATTGGAACTTCATTTCAACCAGAAGTTTTTGTGCTGGTCTTTTTCTTCTGCCTTCAGCAGCTATCAATCAAAAGTAATATTGTTAGGCGAGTGCATAAATTAGTGACTGGATTCAAATACAGTGTGTCACTGTGTTCAAATTCCAAGTGGAACTGACTGAAAGTGTGCAAAATAGAAGAATTATGAAAAAGAAGGGAATGTCTGTGTGAAAGAAAACCTATAATTAGGGAAGATGTTAATTGCCACATGGCTGTAAAGGAAATGGCATTTTGAACACAAACCCACTGAGAAGTGGTGCAGTGCACAGTAATGATTTAGAAAGGGAAGTTTACAGTTCTGGGTCAATTAAGGGAGGTCATTTAATATGCTCTGCTTAGTTCTGAAGAGACCAGAACGCTGATGTTGCTCCTGGTTTTGGATGCCTCACTTAAGGGAACAGATAAACACACAGGACATAGTCCAGAAAACAGCAAGGACAGTGAGATATTTAAGAAACAGGACCTATGAAGAAACCAAGCATGTTTAGTCTACAACAGCAAGACTGCGGTATGATGATAACATGGTCAGTATATCAAAAGCTAAAAAGGAATACCAACTTTTCTCCATGACACCTGAAGCAAGCAGGGCTTACTTCAAAATACTCTGTAAATGTCTGTGTCTTCCTTGAGTCCAGCTTTTACAGGAACTGGTAAGAAAATCAGGTAAGAAACTGGTAAGAAAATCAGGGTTAAGGACAACCCATGTAAAGCTTTCCTTCTCCTGAATTGAAGAACAGGTTACAGGGCAACCTGGAGACCTTATCAGCCTTACACATAAGTGATTGGAGAATACTGATGGCTGCTGGTCTTTTTTTTTTTGTAACAGACTACCTCAATCAATAAATCCTCATAAGACCTGGATTCTTGACACTGCTACCTTCCTAAAGATGCAGAACAACTTTTGGGGATGATTTCCTGAGACCTCCCAAATGCAATAGCGGCACTCTCTGAGGAATCGCAGCAGAGAGCTCCATCTTAGTTCACATGGGAATTTGAGAGATGGTGCCATTTCTGCACACTGACTACCTTCAGCTCTGTCTGCCTGCACCATTAACTCTAATTACACCATCACACTGTTTTCAGTGCCTGAAAAGACAAACACTGTCTAAAATCAGGACTGGTGAGATAGTAGTCAAATGAAACGTTCAGCATCCACAGGAAATAATTAAAAGGCTGAACAATCTGTTAAACTCGCTCTTCACAGAACTGTTTTTCTTTGGTCCTCTATTGAGTTATTGTGCTTTTTGTTATGACAACAACTTTCCCACCTTTGGGGGGTGGGGAGTGGCTTTCAGCAGTCACCACATGCCTACTGCTTGCAGGAATCCTCCGTAAGCAGTAATCATGATGCAGCACAAGAAACTGGCATGTCCTTAAAAAGCAGCTGGGAGGAAAATACATAAATAATTAGTAGATGAAAATTCATTTTGAAACTTTTACCCTCAAGTTATTGGGCACACATCAGAGTGTTTGATACAGGTTAGTCCATCACAGAAACAACAGCTGCTGAAGACACTGCAGTCAGTTAAAGAAAGCATGGTTAAGCATACATTTCTATTTTTAAGAATGTTTATAGCTACTTCAATTGTATTAAACCCCTGACACGTTTATTTTTCATTCAAGGACAGTTCTAATAAGCAGTAGCAAAGAGGACAAGACCTGTAAATAATAGCAGTATAAATATACTACATTGGCACAGCCGAAAGTTTTCCATTACTCAGGAAAAGGTCACTAGACCTATTGAACATGTTTAGACTACCCATGCTGCTTAAAACATGACAAAAATAGCTTTACCATTTAGCATCTGACACAAATACAAAATGAAGTCTTTAGCAAACTGGTATGCTTACCTAATTCTGGGGTGTTTTCCTGACATGGAGCCCAGTGTCCTACATACACTCACAGGGAGCCATAGTTTTCTTTGAGCTTTGTCTAATAATATGGATTTAGAACTTCTGTGCATGCTAAAGGTCTTTCCCTTTACCGCTCCTATAATCATAACAGAAATGAATTACATATTTTTGTTATCATATCTGCATATTACAGGTTTTTTTTCTGTTCAAAATTTTCAAAACTGACCAGTGATTTTTAACAGTTCCCCCTGTTTTGGGTATTCAAAAGTACTCATAAGTACTTAAAAAGGGCAAATTTTCAGAGGGACAGCATTCAGTATTTTCTAAAATTCAGTGTGTCAGAGTAATCACTGCAAAACTGAGGTGTCAGATTTTACTAGATACTTTTTTTGTATTCAAAGACTGCATAAGAAACTGAATTTTCTCCCCAGAGAAGCATATGAGCAGAAATCACTTTCTGCCCATCAGATTTTCTCTCTCATCTCTCATGTTTCCAATTGTCAAGAGACAATTGTTCTTTTCACATCATAAGAGCAGGTCCTCATGTAACTGCTGCTGTTTGCAATTTCCATCCATCAGCTATATAATTAGAGAAAAATATGTCTCTATAACCCCTTCTCCAAAATTATACATTAACCTGACCCAAAGTCTTGTGAAATCAGCCAGAAAAGTTTAACTGATTTTTACAGATGCTACATCAGGTGTTCCATTTAGGAGAAAAAATAAGCTGAAAAAGGTTTAAAACCTAATATGACTATCGGCTTATCTCAAGTGGGCAACATAAGGAGATGCTGAAAGGCAAACATAAAATTTTATGCACTCTCAACTACACAACAATATATTTCCACAAGATTTAGCCAACTTT
>WAAG01070823.1:3572-17970 GCA_013390105.1 Tichodroma muraria | reverse complement strand
CAATATTAAGAAGGCCTGACACTTCCTACTGCAAACCCTATTTTCAGTTAGTTAAAACTTCTCATACTTGTAATGATTTGACACAAAATTTTCTGTGCCAGGTGTCTGCCTCAGGCAGAATTTTGTGGTGTTCTATGGTGTGTTTGTTTTTTTTTTCCCCTTTTAATGTCAGCCAGAGCTGCACAGTTATTTCTGTGAGCAGCCGTCCAGGGAAAACCATGCAAAGTAAACCTTGGGAGCCTTTTTGAAGTGATCTAGTGGGTCCTTATCCTGGGGGAAGGCACTTAACCTTTGTCAAAGGTGTGACTTTCTTTTGGAAACCTACTTCAGTTGGAAATCTGCTGGGAGTTGGGTGAACCCTGTGCTCCCACCAGCCTATTGGAATATGATGCTCAATACAAACACCCACTCTCAGTGCCTTCAGCTCCAAATCAAACCCACCCTGCTATGTGCTTGCCCCCCAAATAGCCAGCAGCTCCTTCCAGCTCCAGTTAGGAAAAATGCTGGCAATAACAAAAAAAGTAACATATTTCAGCCACTTTTCCTCCTTTGGTTCATGGTTCATCTTTGTCTTGCTCTTGAGCATCTCTTCATACCTGTTTGTGCTTTTAATTCCTGAAGTAAGTCTGCAAAGGACTATAAGGAAAACTAGAAAAAACCAGTAAATTTTAAGGCTAAAGGAAGTACAAAGCTTTTCCTTTGTTTTCTGTCCAAATGGTTTTAACAGCAAGATACCTTCAAATTTAAACTTACTGCCCATGTTATGGAAAAAGGTACTCCTCCTTCTTCTCTCAGTGGGTAGAACTTGCCTGCCTTGTCTCATGTTCTCCAACATCTGTCTCAGATTTGGCAGCCCAAGCACAGAGCCCAAGACTTCAGTTGTCTTCCCTCATGCTGTGAAGCCACAACACATCCTGGTGCATCCCCAAGAGCGTGGTTTGACACGGGGCTGTCCTGAGAGGCTTTTTCTGCACCATGCCTCTTCCACCTACCCAGAAACTGCAGATCAGTTTGTCAAAATAATTTAAGAATTCATCCTAAATCTGAAGTGAAAGCACAGAATTATAATCTCTGTTACAGCATCGATTTGAATATTTCTTCTTATTCATACGCTCCCGAATACCCAACAAGTATTTTTATTGTAAAAATTTCCGCCATTTTTCTCTGTATTGATGTGCTGGAGACCAGAACAATTTTAATTGAGTTTTATTTTCTTAACTTGACATTTCTTAAATTCTTGAATTCTCATTTTGGAGTATCGCAATTATATTGCTTGTAAGATAACAATCTTGTACATCTCTATAACTCATATAATCATTCAGATTAGTGATAATTTTCTTGCAAAAAAAGTGTTTTATATTTCTACTTCAGTATATATTCAGTATATTTCTAGTCCTTTTGCTCTTTACTTGCATAACTGGTGTGTTCAATGGTATAAGTATAGACAGAAATCAGACTAAAAATTAGATTTGTTCAGCAAAACTTCGATTGCTGTATCACAGCCTTTTATGATAGCATTCAGTTCAAAGCTGTTTGCATACCTTATTGAGCAAGCTGCATATTTTTCCAGCGTGTGTATCCAGTGTGTATCCTGCAGTCATTACATTTTTGCACACTTCACTGGCTGAGCTGCATGGACTATTTTAACTATCACCAGGAATACTTGACGGAGTTCAGCTGCTCATTTGAGTGCTTCAGTTTGTGTGCTTTATTACTTCAGTGGTGTGTGTTGATAAAGTTCTGTTCTGTGCTGTTAAATTTTTGGTTCTGCCAATCTAACTCGGTGCCATGCTGGGGGAATTGCACGCATTGCTAACCGCTCGCTCCGCGGCGAACAGGAGCGCTCGAAACGCTATAATCTGCAGTGTTTTGTTAAATGAGCTGCATATTTTTGTTTTTATATACATTGCTTACCCAGTTGTGTACATTTGCCCAACTCATTATACAAAATAAGCTTGATTGGAATAAGAACATTCTCTACCAGCTGTCTGCTCTGAGTCAGTATGTAACAAAATTAGCAACTTTCCCTTTCCAACAGTGACATGATTGCATCCAAAGTTTAAGGCAATTGGTTTGGAGATCTTGTTTGTTTCATTCACTCCATGCAAACATCAAGATTAACAAACCAATTTGTTGCAACTTAATTTGTTTTCAAAAATATGAACAGAGTTAAGTAACAGAGGAAAATCTGAGCATTCTAATAGAGGGAAATGCTTCCACGTAGAGCATAGAGCATGCAGAGACCCAAATACCATTCTCTAACTTGAAGCCATCCATTGTAGATGGATCCATTCCATATGAAGATGGAAAATAACTAGAGCCATCCCAAGGTGGATATTTCATCAAGTAAGCTATATCCTAAATACTTAAAATTACAAAGATAACATTCTGTAAATTAAGTGCATTCTTTCATCCAGAGTCATAAAAATAAGTTCATCTCGTGACCATTAGAAAATCTCAAAATACGTGAAAACTCTTGTTCAAGGATATGTGGTTTCCTCATTACCTTTGGTGCAAAATTGAATTACCGCCTTCAAGAAAGTGATTTTCTCAACTTGCTAGTTTTTGATGTCAGTTCTAGTCAAACCTACAGGTTATTTTTAGATTTTGTTTTTAGTGATTTTCAGGATTTGCAACATCGAAGTAGGTTCTCCCGTTCACAAAATCTTCAGCACTACCTTACCTCAAAAAAACTTGCTTAATTTTTGTGGAGCACAGAGCTACTTACGGCTATGCAGTTTACCTGGCTTCCTACCTGCCCCCTATGAAAGGATAAAGGTGCCTGGTTCCTGTTTGTGTCCCACTGCTGATGCCTTTCACTTTAATCTTATCACTCCCTGTTGCCTGAGCAGACTGCCTGGAAGGTCCAGATTTGGTTTTGCAGTTTTACATATGAAAGCTTAATTGATCTTATTGTTTTAGTAAAAAAAATTTTTGATTTTAAACTGTGGTCAATCAGTTCTTAGGCTTCTCATGGACCATTATGAAGGGTGCAAACATTACAATAGTTTGTTCTAAAAGAAAAGTGTGAATATAATTTTTAGTGGTTTGTCTTCACTTCTACCTTTAAAAAAAATGTAAAGAGAGACATAGAAATTGAATGTATTACCATATTGTGGAATGTTTTATAAAAACTGATTTAGACTTCATATTTTGTTTTGTTGGAGTACATCAACACTGGGTATCAAAAGCGTACAACAAATGAGGGATACTGCATTTACCATCTGAAAAGTCAGTGTATTCCACGAGATGAGCTGGATCCAATTTAAACTTTCTTAACAGAGAGAGAATAAGTAATTTTGTATGAAATGACTTTAAGCAGACAGATGGTAAAGAGAAAGGTTTTGTCTCTGCTTTCTCTTGTCTTCCTCCTGCATTAATTTGCTTTTAGTATCAGTCCATTACCCTTAAAATTCTAAATTTTGCTCTTCCCTTGACCTGTTATCACTTACAGTTTTCCCAAAGTTTTAGTTTAAACCAAGATCAGATTTAGAATCTTTTCTTCTTGTCTATCATATTCAAACAACTGATGGCTATGTGCAATTTCCATGTAGGTATCCTGTAAACTTCTGGCAAAGGAAAATTCTTCCTTTTGCCAAGGGAAAGGAAGAAAAACATTCCTATCTTTGGGGAAAAAAATCAAAAAACTTTATTTTTTTGCTGCTGCTGCTGTGTGAAGGCTAAGAAGGGTGGGGGATCAAGTACACCCTTGATCAGCTTGCAGATGACACCAGCTCGGATGGGAGTGTTATCTGCTGGAAGGCAGGAAGGTTCTGCATACGGGTTTGGACAGGATGGGTTGATGAGCCAAGGCAAATTGTATGAGGTTCAACAAGGCCAAGGGCCAGGGCCAGCCTTTGGGCCACAACAGCCCCAGCAATGATCCGGGCTGGGGCAGAGTGGCTGGAAAACTGCCTGGGGAAAGAGGCCCTGGGGCTGCTGGTCAATGGGGGCTGAACATGAGCCAGCTGTGCCCAGGTGGCCCAGAAGGCCAGTGGCACCTGGCTCGTCCCAGCAGTGGTGTGGCAGCAGGACCAGGGCAGTGGCCGTCCGTCTGTACTGGACTCTGTGAGGCCACACCTTGAGTGCCGTGTCCAGCTCCGGCCCCTCAGGACAAGAGGTTTTACCAGAGGAAGTTTTAGATTGCATATTAGGAAAAAATTCTTTGGTGCAAGGGTTCTTAAGGATTGGAACTTTCTGCTCGGGGAAGTGGTCGCCTTCTCCAGAGGGATGTAGATGTGGCTGGTGCTCAGGGTCATGGTTCAGCTGTGGACTTGCCAGTGCTGGATTAATGGCTGGACTTGATTTTGGAAGTCTTTTCCAACTTCCTACATTTCTATCCTATGATTCTATGAAGCAGTTAGAAGATTTTCACAAGGGATGCTGCCCCATCTCCCAGATTTCCATCCACCTCTGTAATGTTAACTGCAGCACACTGGACTTGCTCTGGTTATTTTTTTCATCCGTCTAGGATTCCTACTTAAAAATCAGCATGCTAAATTAAAAACATATATTTCATATGTATCAATGCAGTATAAAAAAGCATGGACATTTTAAATATTTGAACAGACAGGATATCCATTATCTGAGGTCTATGGAGAATAACGACAATTCATGAGGTACACATCTATTTCATATATTATCTGTGTACATTTTTATGCATCTGGTATACACAACACACGTAGAAACTCTTTCAGAATTTATACCTGCTATCTTTTCTTTTCCTTTTTTTCCTCTCCAGAGAGTAATTTTCAATGTTGTCAACTTCAGTAAAACAAAAAGCCTCTACAGAGATGGGATGGCTCCAATGGTGAAATCCACAAGCCGACCAAAATGGTGAGTTATTCCCTCAAAGAATGAATGAGATAAATGTGTTTAAATGTGTTTTACTTGGCACTTGTACTGAAGACCCCGTGGTTGAGGTGCACTTTTACTTGAGAGCATGAGAACCTTCATACAGCAGTGTTGTGAGGACAGGTTCTCTTTGGAGCAGATGGACAATGTGAGTTCTGGAGGCCCCCTGTAGTGCCTTGTTTCAAGTGGCATGATTGGAGTGATGTCCATTTGAGCAAACTGACCAGTCAGGGCTTGGGGCAAATTGTTTTTCAGTGGCTGTCCAGCTCTTAGGACACTAGTTGTACCATTTTTTGGCCTGCATTAATCTCCAAAAAAACCCCAGCAAATATTATGGGAGATTGAGTGGGGTTGGTCTGGTTTTGAAAAACTGCTTGGAATATTTCTGCCTGTTTTGGGGTGTCTGGAGTTTGGTGGAGGAATTTGAGCTCTGNGAATTCCATCAGCCAGATATCAGCAACGAAGCTCACAGTTTGGCTCTGCGGTCTTTTTTTCCTTTTTCCCGGTCAGCCTGACTTGCTTCCCCCTCCCCCCCAGGCCCGACGGCCACGTGGGGAGAGGGGGAGCAGAGAATGTTCGGCAGGAGCTGTTACCCGAGCCTCTGCCGGAAACCAAGAGAGCGATGATTCCCGGGTTTGCATTTAAAAAAGGTGTATCGTAAAAGGCGTACCCACGCTTTCATTGGTTTTATCAAATGTCAGTAATACACATTGGCCAATCACGGCCAAACTACTACACTGACCAGTCAGGGCTTGGGGCAAATTGTTTTTCAGTGGCTGTCCAGCTCTTAGGACACTAGTTGTACCATTTTTTGGCCTGCATTAATCTCCAAAAAAACCCCAGCAAATATTATGGGAGATTGAGTGGGGTTGGTCTGGTTTTGAAAAACTGCTTGGAATATTTCTGCCTGTTTTGGGGTGTCTGGAGTTTGGTGGAGGAATTTGAGCTCTGCCACGTGAGTTGACCTCACGTGAATGAGCAGTGCCCGGTCTAAGACAGAGGGAGGCCAAACAGCCTCACCAGCAGCTACATAAAATGTACAAAACGGGAAGTCGTGCATATTAAACATGTGAATACCCATATAGATTGTACATTTTCTCAAAGTAAATGTAATGAAACATCTACTGTGAATAATAATATGTAAATCTAGTGAGTCTGAATGCATGCAAGACTCCCAAGAATTATATGATTTGCCTTTGCCAGGAGACTTGTTTGAATATGGATAGTGAGGTTAGGGCAGAGGTGAACAGTAAGTTATTCTTGTCAGCCTTCACAGCTGCTACTTTTTATTGATTAATTAGTAATACATTTGATCAAGCTGGACATTATCTGGGCTTTATAAATATATCTTTCTTAAATGCTTCAACTGTGAAAAATTTTCCACTCCCAGGATGGAAATGGAGCATAAGATTGTTCTCATTGTGTGGCTTCCTCTTCATATGACCAACAGAATGGATATTTGTCTTTTTATCTAGATGATAAGGTCATATGGGCAAAAGAACTGTCTCACAGTACCGTTAGTGGATTAAATCAATTCCAGCTCAATAGGAACATGTAATAACATTGAAAATTAATTAAAAAAATTCATTGCATTTAGTGGTTCTGTAGCAAAAGTCATGTTAATTATGTTTACTGTTTAACTTCAGAAAAATCTTTTGGGGCATTTCAGGGCCACATTTATCAAACGTATTTTAATCATCTTTCAAAACCTTTTCCTTCTCTCACTGGGGTGTGGTATTTGCAGCTAAGTGTATTGTGTTTTAGGTTTATCTATAAATCAGATATTGCTTTCATACAAATTTTATGCCTTACTGTGGCTTCAAATTAAAGTGTAAATCTTACAAAACAATGCAAAATTGACTTATTTTTTTAGAACATAGAGGCTCCTTCACTATTTTTAAAACAGATTTCTCTTCCATTTCCCCAGAGATCTATTTATTTTTGTGTTTTATATTTTTAGAGGATGTATTTTGCTCCCATGAAAGCGAGGAATGAATAACATTGCCTGAAGCCAGGCACAGTGTAGGCAGCAGGTGCTGAGCAGCTTCCTTTTACAGGGCTACTACCACACTTTAATCCTGTTTCAAAAATTCAAGATGTAATTTTTTTTCTTTAGAAAGATGATTATTCTATTAAGATATTTTTATTTTTTTTCTAATAGTCTGCATATAAAAACATCTTGCTCTGCTTTGAAGGTGCACATTAATTCATACTGTTATCAGGGACCTTAGTGATATTGGGGTCTACTCAGTATAATTTTCTGTCTTGATGTTAATAGGATTTATGCATGTGTTTTCCAAGTGGGAAAACATATATATTATTTTTGGATATATGAGCTCTATCAGGGCTGTCTTCCATTTGGATTATGCCTTTCACAGTTACCTCTGTATCTGTTTCCATGGCATTCGAGCGCAACCTGTAAACAAAATTTTCTCTTTCTCTGTTTGCTGAAATAGGATTTACCAGTACTTGCAGCTGCTATTGCAGCACACAGGTGGTTGTGGTCCTTGAACACGAGCAGGGCAATATCCAGCTGCATTGATTGGATCCTGTTTGATGTTTTGTATGCATTAATCTTGTAAACAGTACTGGATCATTCAATGCTGCAAAAGTGCTGAGCTTTATGTGAGGGGGGCAAGGTGTGGAAGGAAACTATTGAAACTCTCCACCTCATATTAGGGTTTATGTCAGCATAGCAGTTTAGTGGACACAATATGATTAAACTAGAAAATGATATATTAATTACAAAAAGCTGAAGAAACACTAAAGGTTTTTAAATCCAGTTAAAAGGAAGATTACCCGTAGCCATGGGCTACAAATACTCTGTAGCTGAGGCTTCATCTCTGAACTCCTCTGTATGAAATATTTGAGGAATTAATCATTATTGTTCCTGCCTGTGGAGGCATTTGTTCCATACCAAAATTCACCCAACTTCCTCTAGCCACACTGAGAGGCACAGCACTATGTCACACATAACTATTCCACTCCCTTTTTTAGATAATCAATTTTGAGTTTTAGATGATAAAGTGACTGTTTTCCTTTTTGTATTTGAGAGATATAGGTATATTATCCCTCTTAATAACAGATGTTCAAGCCTGAGTTATGGCTTTTTGATTTAAATGAGAAACTTCCTACTGTATTCAGGCTAGAATTTCACCACATTGCTCACAAACCCCTGCATATCAAAAGTGGATTGGCCTCCAGAGACTGTGAATTTTAATATTTGTTTTGAATGTGGTTATGCAAACATGGCTCCGAGCTTTGCAACACTTTGTGAGTTTGATTCTTGACTCTGGAACAAATTGCTGCCAAGTGCTCTTGAAGTAGAGAGTGTGTCAAACAGAGATCAACGTTTTTGACCTGTATTCTCTTGCCCTGTGGGGTAAGATCTTTAAATGCAGACAGCATCAAGGTTCAGCTCAGTGTTACTGATGTAAATGGAGTATATCACTGTCATCAAAGCACTCTATGTGGACACAGATGTTCTGGTGTTGACATATTCTTCTCTTTTGAAGTAAGGCCAAATATTTCCAGTAATGAGCTACTGGAAAAGAGGAAGCAGTAGGGATATCCTTGAGGAATAAGGAAAAATATAGGCTNAAAATATGTTTTCCCCACAAATGGTCATGGACACTAAATAGTAAGGGATTGTATCAGTTGTATCAAATTTCGCTGCATTGAAGTGCAGATCACATATAGAAATACAGCAATGTGTCACACCTTGTGACATCACTTGCTTTCCATAGCAGACTGGACAAGATAAAACTCAAGATTTTATTGGATACCAAGGAAACCGCCGTGTCACTTTAACATTTGGCTTAAAATTAACTGTTTATTCAGCTATATCGCAACAAGATTTTAGAGAATTGGAGGGGATTTTAAAATCAAAATTTACTATATATAAATTTTTAATATAAAACCTCAGTATCATAGAGACCTGTTTTGATTTGCCTTGTGTCTGTTTTTCCTGTTTAGTGGCAGTGAAGAATTTAAAGGAAGATGGATTTGAGGAAATTGAATTTTGGCTGTGTTTATGGACTTTATACTGTAATCCTGTTTTTCTTTGCTGCTTGATTTAAGTACAACATTATTTTGTTGCAGTTTCTTAATCATGATTTCACACTAAAAGCTCTGCCTTTGGAAGTAAAGGTAGTAAAGCCTGCCATGTGGGCATGGGAGTGGAAGACCATCTAAGTACCTATACTGTACTATTATATTGATTGCACAAAGTTTTACAAGTTTCTCAAAGTTAAATAGAAGAGTGAGTTGTTCAAGAGGCAGCAGATTTTCCAAATGATGAAGTGAGCAAATATTCCCTTTGGGCAGAGAACAGCTATAACTCTTGATTATTCAGTGTGAGCATTGCCTCATTGGGGACATTAGTTTTTCAGATTGTGCTAATCTTTTAAAAGTAACAACTGGCCACTCATCACCTTAGGTATTTCAGCAAGATCATGTGCAAAACTCTAATTAGTATTTATAGAACAGCAACTCCTCCCAGTAGAATAGTAGCAGTAGCTGGCAAATATCTGGTTGACACCTGTTAAGTCTTTAGACATCCATTGTATTTTATTCTGCATTTCAAATGAGCAGAGAGCAGTAGGTGAAGTCCCCATAATTAAGGGATAAAGGATAATAAATAACATGGCTCTTGAGTGGATGAACACAAGGTTAAAGGCTGTTCTGCAGTTTTGATGCTGTATTTCAGGAACTGTTTGTAAGTAATAATGCTAGCTAAAATATTATTGAGCCTTCAGCATATGGAGGATTTATGTCTAGATCTAAATATGTTTTGTTTATTATGTCAGATTTCAAACTGCTTCTTGGCAAAGCAGTTGCTTTCTTCCCTGTCTTTTATCTCACTCAGCATTGATGGCTTTTAACCGAGTAGCTCCCTTCCCCAGCAAGCACTCTGCTACCTCTGCTTCTATAACATCTACTGCTAAATGCTCACAACACATTGCTTCTGAAGTGTTTTTCTTTTCCAACAAACCTGGAAGCACAGAAAAACTTCTGGGTAATTAATTCAAATTTGAATCTGTATGTATCTTGGTAAATATTGTCATGATGAGGAATTTTGGTAGACATCAAGAAAAGCAATGTAAGTTTTATGAACAATACTCCCATATGTTCCATTCATCAGAAGGGGACAAGTCTGAGAGAATCTGAATTTTGAGTAGCTAAAATGCGTTGCTTCTTGCCAAGTTTCTTTAACATTTGTGTCTACAATGCAGTGTTACAATCACTACCATGTCTACCAGGCTGCATTATACATTCTGAGACTTTCAGTAGCATTTTTAGTATGTATTTATATATCTTTAGCCATAAGATAAGCTGTTTGTGAAATGAGCTGTCATTTGTGGTGAAACAGTTTGAGAATAAAGCACTAAATATATATATAGCTTGCTAATCTGAAAGACTAAAATTGCTTACTATAAAATATATAGCAGGCTGGGGCTAGTGATAACATCACCTGAATTTAGGTAAAGAAGATGAGCAAGCTGTTACCATTACCTGATTCCTTCCTTGGCCTATTTTACAACTTTGGCTACTCTAGAAGGTTTGTTCTTTTGCCAGCTTTATAACATCACGTGTGCTTGCTCCTGCTTTCCCGAGGGATGTGCTGAGAATGCTTTTGGAGGTTCAGGAATATGTCCCGTGGCACAGGTGGGTGTTGATGCAGTGCTTGCCAGGCGCAGCTCCAGCTCCTCAGAGCTGCCCCCTCCCTCATCCTGGAACAGCCCTGCAGAGGAGCACCAGGCTGGGAGTGGGCCCAGGGTAAACCCAAATTTCAAGGAAGAGAAAGGGTACTTAGTCTTGGTCTGGGTCATCAGAGATCCAAAATCAGCTGTATAGCTCCAACCACAGGAGCAGTAAGGGACTTGGGAAAAGTGGCTGAAGCAGGACAAGGAAATGGGAGTAACAGCTCCCACAAAAATGCCTTGAGAATTGTCTGTGGAGCCACAACCTTCATTTCAATAACTTGTAGCATTTTATTTGGAGAAAATAGGGAGAAAGGCATTTCAGTATCGACCTTTGGAAATCCCATGTTGAGTGAAAAGCAGAAGGAGTTTTGTCTTGGTCTTAGTGCAGATCTTTGGAAGAGAATAAGATCTTTTTAGACAGGTTTCAGGTTGGCATGTATATTAAAGTGAAATTACTGCCAATCTCTGGGTAAATTAATGTTTGTGTGAATCTTGTGAAATAAAAAAAGAAACAGTTCTCACCACTCTACAAACCCATAGAAGAAACACACTCTCTTCCTCTTTCCCAGCTCAGCAAAGGTGGTTATTCCTGGAAGTATAGAGGAGGTTCCGTATCACTGCTACTAAAAAAAGCTTTTGTGGAAATAGAGGAGAGATTATATTCTGTGGAAACAATGTATGAGTCAGATCCCAAAATTAATGTGTTTATTGCATAGAATACATGGGATTTGTTTATGTCAAGAAAGTAAGTTACATTTTATTGGAGGGATACTTCACTGGAAATTTAAGATGGAATTATGTTGGAGAAAACTAATAACAAGGAAATTAAATTAGTGTAACAGAAGGCAAATGAGTTTTAGGGTTCAAAGAGAAAATTATGAAGTTCCAATGGCTGCTATGCCATCATGAAAAACCCTACTTGTTTTATATGTATGTGTGTGTTTCCTCATCATTTATCTAACTGATCTCCTATAAATCAATTTATTTAGATTACATCAGAGTCAAAAGGCCCCAGCTAGGATCAAGACTTATTGTGCTTATTGCTGTGGAAACATATCAACAGACAAAGTCCTTTTCTAAAGTTGTGAAAATTTTATGATTGATTTTAGTAAGAGCAAAGTTAGGCCAATACTGAGCACTTCTGAAAATTCCATCCTTAAAGATTTATTCCAAGCAGTAACTGTTTAAAAAATGACATACTGCTTACATAAGAGTCTAAATATTTGATGGTTATAGTATTTACATCTAAAACACCAGAGGCTATGTGCTTTAATACCTCAATCTGTTTCCCATATACTCTGTCAACATGAGTTCCCTGCATTGATTGAGGGCACTCTGTGATCCCTAAGGTTGTATTCATGAAAGGTTACCCTTGGTACTACTTTATTCATGAAAGTTTTGAAGCACATAGGAAACAAATGGGTTTGTTCCTGTTAGGTGCATTTTTGTCATCTATAAATACTTTACTTAATTACTGGGGTTCTGATGAGAAATTCAAAAATCTTAAAAGCGTACAGTTGTGTGGAAATAACTCCCCCATCACTGGTGCAAATCACAATGAAATTTACAGTTGGGAGATTTTGTGGCAGTTTAAAACAACTGAATTGTAGGTTTTTCCCACTACAGTCCATGGTATTGAGTTTAATAGCTGCAAAATATGACCAGAGCTGTGCATTATATCCCATCCTGAAACAGGTCATTCTCTCTCCTCAGGTGATGGGCATTTGGTGGAACTGATTGCATGAAAAGTGTTCACAGAACTGGGTCCCTAACCTTGGCAGGTTTAACAAAAAGTACATAAAATTGAAGCTTTTTTTCCCCCGAAATGAGTCTGTAAGTTAGATAAATATGGGCAGCACTGAGCTCAAAGTAGAGTCAAACTACCAAGAGGACATTGCAGCTTTTCATTGCAATTTTATACTTTGGACTAATGGAGTGAAGCAGAATGAAAATCACCTCTGTTAAGAATGGCATTTATCAGCTGTAAGTACTTAGTAGTAAGAGCTCTACACAGACAAAGCTGAGTGTCACCAAGAAATGTACTTGAAAATCAGACTGTTAACACAAGACTACACAAATAAGAGCCAAAAACTGTAATCAGAAAATGTAACATCTCTTTAAGAATCTTTTAATGGCCTGAAGAGTGCTAGACAAGTTGAATTTAACAAGATGTAATAACCTATGACATAATATAATTGAGAATGCACCAGGACGCAGCACAGTCAGGTTAAATTTTGGCTTTCCTTCACTTAGCCTTGCAACTTTAAAGATATTTCAACACAGGGTTTTAAAAATACATAGTACTGTTTAAATTTACATATGACATTAAAGCATAGAATGTGCAATACATCAGAAATACAATTCCAAGCAAAGTTAGGGCTGAAACATCCAGCCTAATCTTTTTAAATGTTTGTTTTAATCATTAACGACAAAGTTTTTATTCATTTGCTGTGAAGAAACAATGTTTAGTGCAGAGGAAAAGGTGCGAACTTCTGATGAAAGTGAGACTGTTATCAGGAACTTGCCTTATACTCTAAGTGCTATGGTAAAAGTCAAAGCAATGAGTTCAATTTCTCTTTTAATAGAACATAAAATAGAAGACAAAAACATTTTGCTGTACTGTGGAAATTGAGAACTGTAGAGAAAATAAGCAGTAAATAAGTATGGCAAGTGATAATGCAGGAACAGAACATTAAAATAATAGGTGCTGTATATTGAACTTGGACTCATGGAATTCAACAGTTGTATACAAATACAAAAGATAAAAAAATGATTTTTATGCTGTGATTACTAGGGATAAGTTATGAATTAACTTCTGTATGATATGGCACAGGTTTGAGAGAATTAAAATTTAACGATAATACAATAGGGATAAGATCTTTCTGGTATCTCTAGATGCTGAGGCAGTGGTTAAAGTTTGCTTTTAAAACTGCTTATTGTAGGATTATTGAATTCCAGCTTGAAAGCGAAATCTCGTCTTCCTGCTTCACTATACTAAGCATCTCTGAGATTGAAAACCTAGCAAGAGCTCTCCTAGTGTGTGATTAGAAAGTATCCAATATTTTTTGGCAGCAAATACTAATTCCAATCATTCTGTCTAGTACTGCTCAGGCAGCACGAGGATAACTGGCTGTCAGATGCTTTCGGTAATGGAAAGGTGAGGCTCCAGGCTCTCAGTGGAAAGCTGGCAGCTTTGCTGACAGTTCCCTGCCTCTGGAAAATCAGAGTGCTGCTGGGGAGGGGATGGGCTGCGCTGGGTGAGTGGTCCGGGCAGCGCTGGTTCTTGGCTGGAGCAGCATCCCTTTGGAACCCACGGACCTTTAGTGGAGGTTTGAGCGACACAGTACCTTCATTGCCACCCTCAGGTTTCCTTGCAGGTTTCCCTGCCTTCTGCCGAGCAGGTCTAGGTGGGATGCAGGGCTGGTTTGTCTTTATGGGCTCCCGGGGTATTGGGCAGAGCTGGTCTGGGGCATTTCCCCAGCCCCTGTGATGGCATTGCCAGGCTGGGCATGCCCGCAGCACGGCCGGGCGGGTGGGTGGCTGCCAGGAGAGCAGTGCAGGTGCCCACCCTCAGGGCTGTACCTACTGCAGGTCGTTCAAAGCAGTCCCTTGGGGCAGCCCCTCTGCCCCAGATCCGTCCGGAGGCAGGAGGGGAGCCCCGGAGGCAGGAGGGGATACCCCGGAGGCAGGAGGGGATACCCCGGAGGCAGGAGGGATACCCCGGAGGCAGGAGGGATACCCCGGAGGCAGGAGGGGAGCTCCGGAGGCAGGGGGGATACCCCGGAGGCAGGGGGGGGTGACCCGGAGGCAGGAGGGAAGGTCCGGAGGCAGGAGGGGAG
>WAAG01070822.1:0-16788 GCA_013390105.1 Tichodroma muraria | reverse complement strand
GATCAAAATTAGACTTAATATCCTTCTGAGTCTGTAGAGCACATTACTATTTTTTTTACCACTATGAGCACATCTAAAAGAATGAGGTAAATTGAAAAACTGAAAAATTAAAAAATTCATTGAAAATCTGGCTTTCAGAAATGCAGGTAATGCAGACTAAGTAATTTCACTGATATCAGNGTCCAAACTGAACCTCCCCTGGCAGTTTGAGGTTATGTCCTCTTACCCTGTTGCCAATTGCTTGGGAGAAGGGCCCCCCTTCCACATGTGATCAACTCCTTATCCTACTAAAATTTTAAGTATAATATGAATGTCATATAACTCAAATCTCCTTACAGCTGAGAAATGTAAACAGCCAAAACCACACCGCAACCAAAGCAATTATTTTTTCACAGAAATGGAAAAAAAGGTAACACAATAAACACAATAGCAAGAAGTTACAGAAAGCCCAACAAATTTAATATGCTGCAACCTAAACCAACCAGACAGTGTACCCTGAGGTGCCAAACGCCTCCAGGAAGAGGAAGAGCACTTCAATTTCCATTTGTGATGAGGGATGTTAAAAGCAGCCCCACACCTGCTGACATCACTTCCACCACCATAACACGTTCAGCAACGCCAGCCAGAGCTGAAGGTCAGTGATTTGCATCAGTTCTGCGCTAGCTGGCAACATAGTGTGCAACACAGAAACAAGGGGCAAGGGCAGAGACAGCCCACGAGGAGCTGAAACCCTTAGTAATCTACACCCTGACGCCACTGCCTCATGTGATTTGGCCACTCCAGAAATCCTAAGTACAAAGCAGCTACTAATTATGCCAGGCTCACTCAGTGTGTCTCACTCAGACTTTTCCAGGATCTTTTTTCTCCCCCAGTTTGCTCCTAACCAGGGAGGAAATTCAAAACTATATCCAAAAATTACCATGAGGATATTCCTCTGTATTCCCCATCATCTGAAAGCATCCTAATTTTTACTTATTAAGTCGGACATCCAAATTGATATATGAACTGGTCAGAATTAGTTGTCAATTCACTAGAAACTTCTATGCTATAATCACATTAGGAGTTTTAGTATAACCCTACATTGTAAAGATGCACAGTAATAAAGTTTGTGCCCTAGAATGCAAGATTCAAAGATAGAGTATCAACTTCATGGACAAAGAATTGCATCAATAAGCACTTTAAAAAATGTCACAAATTTGTCATCACCTGCATTACTATGAAACAAATGCAGAGCTGGTTGTCAGAGGCATGCTGACTGCAAAGAAAGATTCATGCAGCCTAAAAGGCAAGTGCTCCAGAAACATTAAGGAAGGGCGGTGATACTCTGAAAGACCTTCATGAGGTCTATATAAAGACCAGCAAATATAAATTCAAATATGATAGACAAAGTAAAGTACAAAATTATCTACAGGGCTTCTGTAACAGAAATACAGGCATACTTTCCGAAAGTGTGGTAAAGAAAGCAGCAAAATAAAGAACAGGAAGAAAGCCCTTACACTAGAAATGTAGCTGGGTTTGACAAGCACATTTGTCCAAACCATGATATTATCTGTTCAGCATGTAAGGTGTGGCTCATCACCTGGAACTGTGACCTTACCTTGGCATGAGCAGGCCCTCTTTCATTCAGAAGCTTATACTGGGGTTGAATTCTATTGAAACGGGCTAACTCATTTACCAGACACATTGGAGTTTTCTCTTTGGGGTTTGCCATGTTATCTTGGAGAGGAGCTGTAAATAAAGAGTCTGTAAAGTTTTTGTGGAGAAATGTACTCTTCACAACTTCACAAAGCTTTGCAAAAGCAGCATGCTTAAAAAAGAAAATACTTTGGCTAAAACACAACTTTTGCATGTATGCTAAATACAAAGTTTAAATACCATTCATATATTAATCACATGAGAATATGTAGGTCACAATAACAATTTTGATTACATGCAATTAAAAAAGCCCCCAAACTATTTCTTTCCAAAATGTCTTTATGAAAGATGACAGTGCAGGAGAGCATACGCATATTCTATATTTTCTGTATCACCAAAGTTTACTGTCAGGAGTACACTGGTTCCTGGAATTGACTACTCATTCAGAATGGTTTTTCCACACTTTGAAGCAGAAGTGGGTAGCATAAGAGTTATGAAATAAATGTAGTAGATGAAACCCTGTTGTTACTGCCAGTTTCTTCCCAGTGTTTTAGACTTTTCTCACAACAATGAAGTCACTCTCAGAACACTCCCATAGAACACCTCCCCCTTTAAGGATTTAGTTCTGCTTTTTTTAGATTGCTTCACTTTCTGTGGGTTTTTTGCAATTTATTTGTATTTATCCCTAACACACACACATTGTCATTTCTTGCTTAAATTTTTAGGACAACACTTCTGCATCTTATACCCAGTTCAGCATAGGAACTACAGCATTTATTAGGCCACAAAGGAAACACCAAATACTGCCAAGCAGTCAGAAAACATTCTGTTCTAGGGAAAAGAAATAAACTTGGAAACCTTCCTGCTCCACTAAAACTTCTCTATAAAAGATACACTGAGAATTTGACAAAATAGACATCTTGCCTGAGCTTTTATATCATTAATCAAAACTTCACTGCAAATCTGAGCTCAATAAAGAAACTAAACTTAGTAAACAGTTTATTTAGCCAAAACATTTTTCTACATGAGTTTTCTCCTTTATTTTAATCCTCTTTAAGACCTAATTATTATCTTTTTAAATTACCAAGTCATCAAAAAGATTCATTTGAACACCAAAGAAAATATATCTGGACCAACTTACCTGGTGAGTTGTTCAAAGACGCGGGATCCACAAGGCTGGCAGTAGGACTGCTACAGCTGGCAGCCGATTCTGAAATGGATCCATTCATTGAGGATGGCAGACTCAGGGTATTTGTAGCTGTAACTGGCAGGGGTAGCACCACAGGAGCCATGGTGGGTCCAGACAGGTTTGCTGTAGTCTGCATTTTAACTTGTGCCATTGCCTGTCACTGCAATAAACACATTATTATCAGTAGAGCACTTTGCATTTTGAATGTCCAATGACTAAAGTGGTATTAGCAACATTCCTTTTTCACTCCTGGATCTGGGTCACAAAACTGTCCACAAAAGTCATGCCTCTGTAAACATTGCTTCCAAATGGATGCACAGAGAAGCAGAGCTCAGAGCCAAAGAACATCACTGGAAAAGAACCCACACACCCTGGCTCCAGGCTCTGTTTTTCTATGTTGGGGTCACCCTGCCTGAGATATGGCAGAAATAATTACTATTCTAGAATTAAATCCTACACAATTATTCTGCAGATGAGATAAGCACTTGCCAGTATCTTCAAGAGAGGATGACTTTGCAACCAACTGCCATAGCAAACTTGCAAACTTTTGCCATTGTTTTTCCAGTAAAGTGAACCTAAAGTATCAAGTAAGGCCACAAGTGAAAAATCACTATTTTTTTTTTTTTGGCCTAGTATGAAACTAGAAAAGAGAAAAAAAAAAAAAAAAGGAAGAAAATACAAACAAACAAGCAAAAGAAAACCCACCAAAGAGGCAAGTTCTGAAAAAATAATCACCGCTTTTTCAGTCAACAGGTGGAGTACTTCAATCCTTGCATGAATTACTGGCAGAGGTACCAGGATTTCCTAAACTAGCTTTTAACCCAATGGTTAAAACATTTTCCTGGAATATGCTAGGTACTAATTATCTCTTTTCATCTGCCCAAATTAGTTTCTTTATTGCCAATACCTGTTCTCAGGCTAGGTCTACATGTGTAAGTGGCACCACTCCATACTACTCACTGAGAGTACGCTCCTTGGCAAAATTTGGACTGTTGGCTGAAAACTCCTGCTGTGAAAACCACACAGGAGCAGTTTAGGGGCCTGCAGGCATCCCAGGTAATCGACTCAATTAAGAGAGAAACCAGTCATTGTCAGTCATCTGGGAAAAAGGTTTGGGTTTCTCCTGTCCCATAAGGAGCAGGATGATATATTTTACTCAGCAGCATGGACATAGACAGTATTATCCAGGGCCCATGCACATGAGCTGATCTGTACAGAGTGGATAGAGAGACAAAACCTGGGGGAGCCAACAAGCGGCCTGGGCAACTGGGACTTCTCCCAGCAGCAGCTCTGGTTCTGCTGGCTAAGGCAGAGCAGGGGTTCAGCTCTCACCCATCACAAGCAGCACCCCTTACCACTAAGCTCTTTGCTCCTTCTGCTGGGGTAATTCTCTCTCCCTAACAACAAAAACCCAAAAACAAAACAAAATAAAAAATCCAAACAAACCTATTCAACACCTGAAAAACTTTCTAACAAAGGGCTTATTGAAATGGATAACCTATATAAAAAATTTTGGTTACCATCAGTGGTTTCGCCCTCCCCCAATCCATTAAAAGTATCCAAGTATCTTTACTCAGAGGGACAGTATTATTGGATTAAGATCCCAAATCACTCATTACACCTTGGAGTACAAGTACTTTAACACAGTTGCACTAGTATAATGAAAATAATAAATCCTATTACTGCGACTCTGTGCTTTGGAAAAGATGTTCAGACCAGAATGCCATTTTTATTACTGAGGAAAGACAACTGATTTAAGCCTCTGGAAAGGCAAAAGTAGAAAAAAATTAAAAACTGAGATGCAATCACCTGCCCTTTTCATAAGTATCTTCAGTAAAATTTTAATAGTAACAGATTTAAAATATACATATACAGTTAGCTATATGTTCAAATACCTCATGTGGTCAAAAAAAATGTACTAAATTCATACTGTAAGAATCCTACTATCACTTCACAGCAAATGGCCTACAGTAGAGCAGTATTGTTAGAAAGGCTTAACCTAAAGACTGAGAAGGTGTAGAACTGTAGAAGTCTTTGGTTTACAACATGTCTGCTTCTGATTTTAAACACATTAGTATAAACAGAAATTAATTGAAAAAGTTTCTTAATTGTAAACGTTAAAGTTAATGATGGTAGAATCGGGCCATACGTCTTAAACATATTTAAAATGAAACTAACATAACATGAAATATCATCACAATAACTGAAGTTCAAGAAACTCACAGTATTTACAGCATTTTAGCCCACAAATATGAGTGTGAGAAAGACATGACTCGTGTGGTACTGCATGAAATACTACTGAACATCTGGTCTTGAGCCCTGCCAGTTGTGAATTACCACTTCAGCTTCCAGTATTTTAAAAGTTTATTCTTCATGAAAGCAGAATTTACTAATAACCAAATAAAATATTATGTTCTACAGTACTGATGTTCTAAAGAGAGAAATTGTGGGATGGATCCTTTCCTATTAAGGATTAAACAAGAAAAAACAGTTTAAGAATAGCATCAAGGAACTGCAAAAATTAACAAGATAAGGTTTAGAGAAAAAAAGGGCATTAAAAGCAAAGTACACAGAAAATTCAATCCTGAAATCAGAATTTATCATAACATATTGGGTGCTGGACTGTTTTTTAATATATCTAAAGCTGCAGAACTCCTATAAGAAACTGTAACTATTTTGTAAATTAATCTGTATAAGCAAAGATGCCCAGGCAGTAATATAATCATAGGGACTAACTCTTAAGCAGATGAGATATGGAGATAATAAATTTGTAATCAGTTCTAAAAATCCACTAGGGAGAGAGACAACAGAAAGAATACAGTTGATTCAATCCTTGCATAAATTGATGGCATGTCATTTTCACACTACCAGGCAGCAAATCTTTGATGTCATGACAAAAGGTGACAAAAACTCTGATGTTCCACCTTTGCTTTATATTTTTTACATATATACACCAGTGTTGTACTGTTTTATAAACAGTGAAGCAAAAACATTTTGGGGTCTTCCAGCCACAAGCACAAACATAATAAAATACACTGCTACATAAAATGTAGGACTTGGGGAAGAGAGATTTCACTAAGCTGGTCAGAGATGAAATGCAGTTATATAATCAAAATATTTTTTACATCTTCTATGCAGACATTTTTGAAAAATCTGACACATACAAAAGAGATGGTTCATTTAGGATACTAAGATTACAATCAGAAAATTGCAACATTTCAACACCCCATTTCAGGTGGCTACCCAACTCATATATAGGAAATTCCTACACCCAAGTGTCTCCAGAGAGGCTTCCCTTCAAGTTCAGCAGTGGTTATGGACACTTGCACCTCTCAGAGAAAGCTGGACTGCACAGCTGTGCCTCCCAGCTTGGTGCCTTTGCTCAGCTGGCACATCAAGACTCAATAGAAATTATATTTCCTAATGTTTTGATCACACACATCTATCCTGTCAGTCTGCAAGTCGCAGTGCTGCTGGCTTTGTAAGGCTACGCTGCAGGGCTTACTGTGTCTTGTAAGATGCTGCAATGGTTTCTCCTTGTAATCTCACCCACACAGACGCAGCAGAAATGCAATAGCAAACACATACATGGATGCAAATACAATAGAATTGCATTTTACTTCACTTCCCCTTTTGAGCACTTAGTACATCGGCAGCTACACAGGTTTCATTAAACAGTTGGTATTGACTTTCTTATTAAACTATGTACAAGCTGTGAATTTTCCTGACAAACTAAAAATGACCCAACCAAAACAAACTCACACAAAAACAACAAAACAAAACTCATCACATTTTAAAGTGAAAACATTGCTGTAAAAGACTCCATTTATTTTTTTAATATATCAGGAAACACAACGTTGTAGTGTGTTGACCACGTCTGTATACCACATGTATACATACCGACATATACATGTATATATACATATGTATACCACCATGTCAGGTGACCAAAAGCTGCTCTATCACTTACCACCTCGGCTGGACAGGGGAGAGAAAATATAATGAAAGATTTGTGGGTCCAGAAAGTGCATGAAAAGATCACTCACCAGTTACTGTCACATGCTCAGAACAAACTCAACTTAGGGAGAGTCAATGAATTTATTGTCAATCAAATCAGAGTAGGAAAACAAGAAAAAACCACTAAATCTTAAGAACACCTTCCTCCCACCCATTCTTTCTTCTCAGGCTTAACTTCACTCCTGAATTTTCCAAGGCCCAGAGGGATGGCGAATGGGGGTTACAGTCAGTTCATCACATGTTGTCTCTGCCATCCATGGAGACATGTTGTCTCCATCCTGCTAGGGGGAAGACTCCTCATATTCTTCCCCTGATCCAGCATGGGGTCCCTCCCACAGGCAACAGTCCTCCACCAATTTCTTCAACATGAGTCCTTCACACAAGCTGCAGTTCTTCATGAACTGTTCCAGAGTGGATCCTTCCACAGGGTGGCATCCTTCAGGAACAGAATGCTCCAGCAGGGGCCTCCCACAGGGTCACAAGTCACACCAGTAAATCTGCTCCAGCGTGAACTCGTCTCTCCTCCATGGGGCCACGGATCCTATGGGTCTCCCCCACGAGCTGCGGGTGGATCTCTGCTCCACCATGGACCTTCACGGGCTGCAGGGGCACAGCTGTTTCACCATGGGCAGCACCACGGGCTGCAGAGGCGTCTCTGCTCTGTGGCCTGGACACCTCCTCCCCTTCCTTCTGCACTGAACTTGGTGTCCGCAGAGCTGTTTCTCTCGCATATTCTCACTCCTCTCTCACTGCACTTTCTGTTGTGCAGCAACTTTTCCTGTTTCTTAAATCTGCTATCCCAGGGACACTACCAATAACTCTGACAAGCTCAGCCTTGGCAGGCAGCAGATACAGCCCGGAGCCAGCTGGCATTGGCTCCACTGGACACAAGTGAAACTTCTGGCAACTTCTCAGGGAAGCCACCCCTGTAGCCCCCCTGTTACCAAAACTAGCCATGCAAACCCACTACAAATACTTATTTACATTTACAGATGCAGAATACTTCTAAAATTGTGAATACACTTGTAGCATGCTACATGCTTGCTAATGCATGCTACATGCATGCTAATTCTTTATGCTGCATGCTATACTTGTAGCATGCAGCATAAAGAATTAGTTAACACTTTTTCTGATTACTATTACTTTTTGTATTTTTCTGGAATCACTTCATAGCCTTAGATCTTGTGACACAGAATATGAACTAAATGCTCAGGTGAAATGATTGAATGACTGTGTCACAGTAATTGAATAAATAAAGACAGATAAAATAGATAAAACACCACAAAAGGCAGAAAGCATGGACAATGACTTTTCAAACTAAACAGACTTGTACAATGTGGGAAAATTGAAAAAGCAGTATTAGAAAGACAAGTTGTATGCACAATGAACAGACAGTGAAACTAATGACCTGAACAGCCAAAACAGAAGGCTGGACTTCATCTGTGCAGAAAGTGAAAATGCACGCTTGCAGTAGAGCCACCACACTTTCACACTGCTCCGGCATGCAACCCAGAGTACCAAATTTAATCTGTGCACAAGTACGTAATGGTGGCACACACTACATACTTGTGAAGGACTTTACAAACGGAACAACTGAGCCACTGCTGAGCAACAAAAATTACTTGACATATCTCGTATTTTATATAACCAAGAGTTCTGCTTATACCTTCTGATCAGTGTCCATTTTTCACAACAGTATTACATTAATGACCCCAGATCCTTTTCTGCAGAATTACTACCCAGCAAGTTCTAGCCTGTGCTCTCTTTGTGAATCTGTTTCCTAGATAATGACACTTTGTTCTTGTCTTCTTTTAATTTTCTTATTAAAAAAACCAACAAAACAGAAAAAAAAAGAAAAAGACAATCATTTATTTTTTTCATGATCACATCAAATTTTAATTCTAATTCCAAAATGTTTGCAAGTCTTCTCTAAGCCTGCTTTATAGCATCTACAAATTAATAAGTGTACTGTTTCATCCACATCATTAATGAAAACACTGAAAGGTACAGAAACAGCAACCCAACAGTCTGAGGACAATGTCTAAGCAGGCAGCAAGCATCTCAAGGGGTTTTTTTCAGACTGACCCCCATTTTGGTTAGACTTCTGTGAAAGTCCCAAGTCACAGAACTCTAATAGTCAGAAGCTTCCTAACTAGGAAAGGTTTGGTTTTAGTTTGAGCTTTAAAATTCTATTAAATGCTCAGTTCTCCATCTATTCTCCTGATATTAATTAATTCATTCAGTTACACAAAAGCATACAAAATTGCCTCAAGGTAAAACATATTTTTGGAGTGCCATTTCTCACATTTACGGCAAATATTTATACATTTGTGGACATTATTATGGAAAGTACTAAAGATGTTCTAAGCCTTATGTCATTTCTTTTTACTGTGTTATATCTAGCAGCTTATTTGGGGTTGAGAAAAACCACACAGCTCTGCATTACCTTCAGAGCAGCCTAATTAGAACTTCTGTCTTCTAAAATCAAGTAATGAGATGGCCACACAGTAGCAGTTTAGCAAGAGTATGACTTAAAGTAACAATCAGCAGATGGTTATCCAGACTTATTAACAAAATTTATCTTATTTAAACATTTTAAATAGCAAAAATTAAAACACTAGGCAGGAAATTGCACAGTTTCTCTGCTTTTTAAAGCATAAATATTTTCCTATATTACTGCTGGTCCCCCCTATTTGTTCTTCTAAGAATTTGCTCCTCTGTCAATTCTGTAGCTTTTTGCCTTATGAGGAGTGGTTTGCCAACAGCCAAATTGATCTAATGACTTGCTGCCATGGCAAGGGACTATCCCATGTCCTCTCCTCCCTGCAGCAAAAAAGCCAGCACTTTCCGTCCATCTCACTGAAACAGTTCACGTGGCAGGTAAGGAGAAAGATAAGAGGAGCATCTTGTCTGTACAAGGAGGGCCACAAATTCCTGACCTGGAGTGGGTGCAAGGAATTAGCCCTTCCAACTCCTGCTAATCAGCTTAGCTTTGCTGTCAAGCCATACACTAAAGCTGATCTCCTTCACACTGCTCCTCACAAAGCCCGTGATCTCATCCCTAATGATTACATCTTCAGAAACCTGTGGCCTGGTTTCTTTTTTTTTTACTGTGCCTAACAGTAGAGAATCTTAGTTTCGATGGATATACGAACACAGCTACCAGTTAATTAACAGCTAAGTAATACATGACAGCAAGTGAAGTGATGCCTTAAAAGCATTTTACTGTGCAGAAGTACGGATGGGTGGGGGAGAAATCACTAACTCTTTTATTTTCATTGTTTGGTAAGATATTTTACAAGCAAAGGAAGCGACACAAAATATTAGGGACTAATACCCAAAATTTAAGGAGCTGCAAGGCTTACAAAAAAGTTCCCCTTCTTGCTCAGTGTTAAAACCAGTCCCTGAAGACTAAATACTACAGTTTCTTACAATTTGTTTCCTCTGCTCTTGAACTGGAGCAGAAAAGCAATGTAGATAAAGCCCCAGGAAGGCAAGGAAGGGCCAAGCAGCTGCAGAAAATACCAGGTTACAACATCAAATCCCACCACACTTTCAGATATTATCATCCACGAAGGACTATCCTTTGCCAACCTTCATGTAGAATCAGTACAAGAACCTTCCTGAGGAAAGGACGGAAGGTATTTTTAGAAGAAAAAGCAAGTAGGAAACAGACTAAAAATCTGCAGTCATATTTTTCAACCACTTCTTCAAACAGCAGTTAGCTCAACCTCCCTTTTGAATTACTACACAGAACAGGCACATTAAAACAACATAAAAGGACTTAAAACTCATAAAACTGAGGTAGAAGCTGCATCATCTTGCACACTTCTTTCATCATGAAACCGTATCTTTCCCCTAACTTCCAATGCAATGTTGATCCAATTTGCTACAAAAAGCACGCAAGCCTCTAAATCAATGACCACATTACATTATCACAGAATCACATTATGTGGGAGCACATATTATTTATATCTGTCACTGATTCAATCCTTCTTTAACAACTTACTTTAAAATTGTTTCATGCAAATTTGAAAAGAAAAGTAAAAAAACAAACCAGACAAGTAAGGCAGCTAATTATGGAATCAAAGACTAAACCTAAAGATTTTCTCAATCAACAAAATGGCCAAACATGGGGACTTTTGCTGCCATTTAATTATGTGTTAGCAACACAGAAGAACAGAAGTCTTGCCCTGCAATCAAGATTGGATTTATACAATTTGAAGTACATAGAATATGTCACAGAGTAAATATAATAAGCAAACATTTAGGATGTAGTAAACTGCTTAAACCACTACAGCAAAAGTCAAGTAACTAATATGAAAAATCTGTGATCTACAAAGCCATCTACATGCACAGTACCTCTCACACCAGCACAGTCACCCATATCATATGGCAATGCTGTACAATGAGGACTCACATAAGGATTAAAGACATCTATAATTCAGGTTAAAAAATATAAGCAAGGTGTCTAAATTGTCACTGGAGTCATAGGAAATATAGCATGGGATTACCATGGCTTACCAGAGTGTAATGGATTTGCATGGCCAAGCTTTGGCAGCAAGGGGTTACAGGGGTGGCTCCTGTAACAACATGCCAGAAGCTTCCTCTGTGCCCAGCAGAGCCAACCCCTGACAGCTCCAAAGATGGATGTGCTGCTGGTCAAGGTTGGGCCAATTAGAAATGGTAGTGATGCCTCCAACATATTTAAGAAAGAAAAATTTCTTGCACAGTTGTAATTGCAGGCAGAGAAGACTGGGGTGGGAATATATGAGAGGAACAAGTGTGCAGACATCAAGGTCAGTGCAGAAGGAGGGGGAGGAGGTGCTCCATGCACTGGAGCTGGGATTCCTCTGCAGTCTGTGGTGATGGCCATGGTGAAGCAGCTCTGCCCCTGCAGCCCACGGAGATCCATGGGGATGCAGAGATCTGCCTGCAGCCTGTGGAGGAGCCCCATGCCTCCCCAAGCAGGTATATACCTGAGAGATGGCTGTGAGCCCATGGGAGACCTGTGGAGAGAGGAGCCAAGCTCCTGTACTGGAGCAGCCTGTCCTTGAAGGACTGCACTCCAAGGAATAGTGACCCATGCTGCAGCAGTTAGGGGAAGACTGCTGCCCGTGGGATGGACTCATGCTGGAGAAACTTATGGAGAACTATGTCCTGTGGGAGGGACCCCACGGTGCAGCAGGGGAAGGACTGCTCTCCCTGAGCAGCAGGAGGAAAAGCAGATGATGAACTGACCGTAACTCCCGTTCCGTCTCCTTGTGATGCTGGGAGAGAACACAGAACTGGGAAAGAGGGAGGGGTAGGAAGAAGGTGTTTATAAGGTTTTATTTCACTTCTCACTATCCTGCTCTGATCGTGTTAGTAACAAATTCAATTAATATCTCTAATTTGAGCCTGTTTTGCCCGTGATGGTATTTGGTCTCCTGGTCCTTATCTCAACTCATGAACCTTTCATTACATTTCCTCTCCCCTGTCCAGCTGTGAAGGAGAGTGAGAGACTGACTTTGGAGGGTGCCTGGTATCCAGTCAGGGTCAACCCACTACAGTCTTTTAAAGACTCAATACACAATGCCAGGTGAGATGTCCTGAGATACTACATTTGGATACCTGCCTATTCCATCAGCTGCTGCTTCAGGAAGTAGACATTCTCTCTGAAGACTCATGACACATCTGACACATCTGCATGTGGCAGGCAGTTCAGAGAAACCCTGACATGAAGAGCGATGAAATGGCAATAACATGTGTGTTTAAAGAAATATACTGGTATTACACCAGTGGTCAGTACAGCCAGCAGACCCAGGGAGTTATTCACAGTGATCAACAAGTAGGCTTCTAATTTAGGATTAGCTAACCACACAGCTGAGTGGCAGCTGAGAAGCAGACAGGGTAACTTAGTGTCTCAAACCGCACAAGACGCCAAAATACAGGCAACTGAATTCTACCCAAAGTCTACTGCCAAACTTGTCTTCAACAAGTAAGTGATCATGGATGTTACTAAAACTAACAGACACAATTACAGAAGTAATTAAGCTCCTTGTGGAGACATATCTTTTTGTAAGGAATGATGGAAAATGCAGGAGTTAGGGCACTGACTGCAATTGTTCACATTTGCATGAGCAAGAGTCTAAAAACTTGTAACAAGAGAAACTTAACAGAAAGTGGAGCATACTGACAGGCAGGAATGCAACTCTTCCCTTGCTTCCCTGGCAACAAGGCTGACATGAAAAAGCTGAGAAAAGAGCAACTCAGGCCACAGTGCATCTTACTGTGCACAGAAAAACTAATGACCCCAGACTGTACATGTGGCTAATTTTCTTTTCTAACAGAGAAATCAGTCAGGTCCTGTGTATACCAGACAGCCACTCAAAGACTCGAGACTTCATAGACAGACATGAAACAGGTCCTAAGTAGAGAAACTTTACTAATATTCATCTAGAAAAATGATAGGAAAAAGGATTGCTATTCTGTATTAAATCGTAAGGGACATCAATCAGATTATCAACTTGAAGATTTCAATACCAGAAGAAAACTAAAAGAAAAAGCCTATCTGTTGCATCTGAAACTGAGACAGTTTGGCATCTCAAAACATTTCAACCTGTTTATAACCCAAAGCCCAAGGGGGAAAATCAGTCTGGTTTATGTAAATGCTTGCTACGTTAAAATAATCTCATCAGCAAGTCTCTCTTTATTGTCCTGTCCATAAAACAGAGAAGATGGTATAAAAGCCATGGAAATTTCCAACAGCCAGTACAAGCTAACCCAGTTCTCACAGTGCCACAAATTTTAAGTTCAGAAAAGATTCTGAACCACCCAGACAGAATATTGGTACAGACACAGCCATCAGTTAGACCCAGCAGCAAGGTGATCATCAGAGCCTTCCTTGTGGGAGGTCTTCCTCATCCAAAACTCATCATGGTTTGAGGTAGATCCCAAAAACTAGCTTATAAGTGGCTATAATGCCTTACAGATCAGAGGCAGGACACATACACTACCCCCCAACACTAGAGGTAATATCCTTTTTGTGTCTGCTT
Organism: Tichodroma muraria; assembly: GCA_013390105.1. Taxonomy (NCBI): domain Eukaryota; kingdom Metazoa; phylum Chordata; class Aves; order Passeriformes; family Sittidae; genus Tichodroma; species Tichodroma muraria. The sequence goes on along the minus strand of WAAG01070822.1, from coordinate 2,910 downwards.
ACTGCACCTGAGAGCAAGCACTAACCCAAAGCACAAAGAGCTGGCTGTCCAGTATTGTAACTCTTCAGCTCTCTCCCTTACCATTACTATAAACTACTTATGACTTCTTGAAAACTAGAAATTTGTATCTCCCCCAGACACTGTGATACACAGTCATATCTGTAACACTTTTTAAAAGATTAAGTGGTCATCATATCATCTTACTCCAGATACAGGTAACTCACACTTGCCTTATGTTAAACAAAAATGAGTTAGCTTTCCTGAAGAAAAATAGCTGAATAGAAGGGAAGCCTAAGCCACTAGTCCAACAATCAATCATCAGCTTAAAAGTGGAGAAGGGAATTAAGTAAATGAAAAAAACATGACTCAAACTTGACACACTGAGGCTACAGACTTGTTTGCATCAAAGCGGTAATTGGTTCCTTATTTGTGATACTGGAGTCTAATCTGAGGTGCTTCCAAGAACCTAGTTTCTGGTTTAATTAGTATTTTGAAATGTCTCTTATATATTTCTAAAAGCTGCACTTTTTTCCCAATTTGCACTAACAAGTAATAGTTAACATCTCCAAAATCTCCAATAAGCTTTGACCGATGTTAAATTACAACATACTCTTACTTTAAGTAACACATCCCTCCAACTGTTATTTTCTTCTGAAGCAGGCAAAAATTACTTCTTGACTTCAGTCCCTAGCTAGAAATTGCATTTTATTAATGGAATTCAGAAAATCATCTCAGTTTTCCTTGACTGCCTGTGACAAACTACTTCTCATATAACTTGAAGTAGCAGATTTGGTGAAGTAGCAGCAACATGCCTTTTTCTCCTGCTACCAGCCCTCCTCATACTGTAGTCAGCTGGCTATAATTAACAGCTACAACATCCTCAGAGAAGGCAGTTTCAGTGGACAGAGCAACAGGTGTTGCACTCTATTGTTAGAAGCAGATAAAATTCTGGTTTGTGTGCCTTTTTTTGTTCTCTATGAGTGTATTTAAAAAAAAAAAAACAACAAAAAAAACACACTGCATTTGACAGCTAAAGTGATGAATGCTCATGCTGAAGTCTCATACAGATTCCAAGAAGTTGCAGCTCCCAGAAACAGCTGGGGTCAAATTGCCACCTTCTGCTCCTGAAACATTCTGGAGTTTCCCCTTCTCTCAACTCTTCCACAGACAGCTTTTGAATTGCTTGGATGTAAGATAATGTTGACACACAGTTCATCCAGAAACTAGCTCCCTGCTCACTAGGGGACAGGACTGGGCCTCTGTTCACAGACACAAAGTACCTTTGAGATCAGGAGTTCCATTGATTAGCCAGAGCCTCCCCCCTACTTTAAGTGCAGCTCTCCTCAGTCAATAAATAAAGGTAAAATAATTCCTGAGTGTTGGATTGGGCCTACCAAGTGCTCTCACTGAAGATAAGCACAAAATCTAAGTTTTCAACGGTAGAAAATTAAGTTTAAAGATGCTGTGCTTGGGGGCAAGGTCTAGAAATCTTGCAAAATTTATGACACGGGCCTGGCTCAACAACAGTGGAAACAGAGTCCAAAAATTAAGGAAGTGGACAGATCATACATACCCTGTGGTGACATGGGGCAACTAACATTGGACTCCAACAAAGATGGGAAGAAACATGAGTCTGGAGAGTTTAAGAGAAAACCAAAGGAGCTAACAGATCCAGTCACATGCAGCAAGCAGCTATCAAAGACTCCTCGAATATCCTGAGAATGAAAAGAATCATCAACAACCCAGTAAACCTCACCAGGACCATAATAGTCTATTGATTCCTTTGCCCTAACCCTTGCTTTGGACAGAAATTATCAAGTTGCACAATGAAGCATGGTCAAATAAATTACTTATCTTTGGAAGAAACTACAGATTATAGAAGATTTTGACAATCCAGGAAGAGGAAGAAAGTCCTAGCAGCATAAAAAATTCTTAGTGACATACTTAACAGATGCTTTCAGAGTTAGCAAAGGCAGAAAACACTGAAGAAAAACTGGATACATGATCAATGCTAAACATTAGCTGAACACTAAAAACCTGCCACAAATTCAGCTGCAGCACAGAGGCTACACACAATTGGCAGGATGGTAAAAGGTTATTTCTGGAGTTGAATCAGCAAGAAGGATACTAAAGTAACAACAAACAACAGAAAGGAAGAACGCTGGTAAAAAGACATTTGTTTCAAATTGAGCACACCGTGAGGGCACAGAACCAGCATAACAAAACCAGGCTTTTTCCTCCAACTTATGTACTAGTATTTAGGAACACTAAGTAGGATACATCATAAAATTATAACTAAGAGACCTTCATCTGTACAGCTGATGATTCAGAATAATTTGTTTCCCCAGACCAAAGGAAGTTATAAGCGTAACTGCTACAGGAAAAAATGCAAACAAACTGAATTAAAATTTGGAATTGTCTCAAGTATTTTTACGCAGATAAAGTCAGAAATAAAACAAAGGATAACTCTGGCTTAAAGTGCAAGCTGATGCACTGGAAACATGGAATGATTCAAAATTGAATGAACCTGGAATTGAGCAAAAGTGAAAAAGAAGTTTGCATTTATCAGGAATGGCAATGCTATAACATCATAGGCTCACGACCCCCTAGAGGATGGATAGTGGATTATACTCTGAGCTGCCCTTCAAAGGAATGTCTTTCTTACCACTTCCTGTACTTTCAGGACTCCAGGGCCATTAGACTCAACAGGGTAAAGTTAGCTTTTCTGACTCTGGAACCACCCTAAACTAGCATAACACAAACCTGCTTCTGAACTCGCAGGGAGCTGACACTTCTGTTCACTACTAAGACTCCTGCTATTTACTTTCCAAATCAAAATCAAGTTAAAAAAGAGTACTTCAAAAGGGAAAGAGGACCCCATCTCCTGGGATCTCCAAATGAACACGTGCT
>WAAG01070820.1:15637-30343 GCA_013390105.1 Tichodroma muraria | reverse complement strand
CCGTGTTAATCTGCTCCTCTGCCTGTGAATGTGTGTGATGTCCTAAAATTCCTCTCTTTAACAGTCCCCCGTGCATCCTTCACGTGCACCGACCTTCCAGTACCCNGTCTTTTTGCTTTTTGTTTTACACTTAAACCCAGGATTTTGGGGCTGCCTGCACTCATAGACAGCCACCAATTCCTCAGGAAATGCTCTGGACACTTGGACAGGAGCAAAGGTTAAAAAATACTCTGGAGTCAGGAAATAGAACATTCAGTAACCCAAAAATAGAGATATAAAATACTTGCTTTAAGGCTGTGTACAATGTAACTGAAGATAACCTGGAAATTGCTCAGCAACAGAAGAAACAATTAAGAAAATTCCTTAACGTGGCGGTGAGGAAAAGGCAGCCAAAAAATATCCTGATTCTGTTGATGCTTCTAGGAAATAGTTGGGAGTAAAATATGATCTGGATAAACTGAGAGTCCACAGGTGGTGATCCCGGCCTGGGAAGGGCCCTTGGGGTGCTCCAGAGCTCACTGCGGTCCCTGGGATCGCCGCTCCTCCAGCATCCGGCACACCCACATGGACACCACCTCGGCGTTGCCGTCGTTGTACTGCACCACGAAGGGGTGGCCCTGCAGAGGGGGACAGGCAGGGTCAGCCAAGAGAAACACAGCCCTCCTGGAGCACGAAATACACTGGAGCATCCCGTGGTTACGGCCATAAAAATGCAATAAAGCACCGACTCAAACCAGTGAATTCCTTCCCGGATCCCTGTTACCCGCGCGGCCTGTTCCGAGCAGGAGGGAGGGGAGGCAGCCCAGGCTCTTTGGAAATGCTCTTTCTCTATTTATTTTTTTCGCTGATATTCCATTTGCTCGTTGTGTTTTGAGCCAGCCCCCTTCCGGGACAGCTGCGCGGTTGCTGAATGGTGTTTGGGTAAAATGATATCCCCCGAAAAACCCTGAATGGTGTTTGGGNCAAAGGGGATCCAGGAGAGCTGGACAGGGACTCTGGACAAGGCAGGCAGTGACAGGATGAGGTGTTTTGCCCAGCACTGGGGTGTTTTTGGGTGGAAAAGTGCAGGAATAAGGTAAATGCTGTTATCTCCAACACAGCCTAGAAGCAGCTGTCTCACCTCTTCAACAAAACAGCCAAGGACAGCAGAGAGAAGCAGGAGAGAACAATCAGGAGGCACAGAGAGGGCAGAGCAGGTGCACCAGGGCCATGAAACCCAAACATTCCAGCCCATCCCTTCTCCTTTAGCATGGAGAGACCCCCGCAGCCAAAGCCACCTCACACCCAGGATATCTCTGCACTTAAGCTGCCCCAAATGAAATTTCAGCTGTGAAACTCCAGCTCTGGTCACCCTGCTTGCTTTGTTTCCTGAGGATATTCCACCAAAACCTGGGGGTTTCCACACTTTTCTCCCCGGGAATAAGTTTAACTTGAAACTAGTCTTCAGATTTCCCACATTTTTACTGTCCTGCTCCAGTGAGGATTTTTCTCAGGCTGGAGGGATGCTTTTACTAGAAGCTGTTTTTCAGAATCTGCTGGTTGATTCTTTTTCTGAGTTGTTTGTTTGTTTTTAAATTGGGAATGGGAGAACAAAGATTTCCACCAAAATTTAGGAGGACCCATCTTGGTGGACAACCTGCAGCATTTCCAGGTCAGGCACCAAAACCCAAGAAGGACACAAGATGTCCAGTGCTCAAGGATGTGCCAAAGTCTACTTCCAAACCCACTTTGCTGCTTTTAATACCTGCCCTCACTCAGCAGCACCTGCAACTGCAATAAAATCATTCATCAAAGAACCCCACAGAGCTGGGGATAATGCAGGAGTCCATCAAAGCTGGCCTTGGCCTGTTTGCAGCAAGATTTGGAGTGAAAATCAGCACAAACTCCAAAAGAGGGACCAGCAGTTGGCTCAGCACCCAAAAATGTCTCAGGGAATTATTGAAGTTTTCCTCCAAGGTCTCCAGCGCTGCGGATGCAGCCGTTTCCTCTCTCTTACGAAATCTCTTCATAAACTCATCCATAATTTTGTCATTGTTCAGCACCCAATCCCACATTCCCCCCTCTTCAGGCATCCTGAGCATTGCAAGCATCACCCAAAGCACACAGACCCCAGACAGGAGTGCCTGAAACTGGAGATTCCTCTGGAAAGGCTGGAGGGGAGAAGGGGCAGGGAGGAAGGGAAGAGTAAATGAAAAAACGCAAATAAAAATCCAAACCACCAAAGGAGAAATGCAGCTGTGGTGCAGCAGGACAGAGCTGTCACCTCAGAAAGGAGACAGTGACAGCCCCAGCAGTTTGGACACTGTCAATAAATCCTGGTGGCTGCCTCAGCCACAAATACAAGTCCCAGCCCTGACTTCAGGAGTGAACAATATGTTCTCACCCAAACCCTGCAACCTGCTGTGCTTAAATATTCCTGCAGGGATTTATTGCAAGGGAAGACTGAGAAAAGGTAAACGTGTGGAAGCCTGAAGTGCATTTTCTGTTGCAGGGACCAGTTCCTTGCTGGCCTGGCGAGGCTACCCTGCCTGGTGTGGCATGCACAGCTTTATTTTTGGGGACACATGATCCCATCCCTGTGCATTTCAGATTTCCTCAGACTGCTACGCACGTTCACAACAAAACAATGCCCGGCTCCTTCCCGATTTTTAAATATTCAGCCTTAAAAATACCTGGGAACAGCACAGCCAGCAGGAAAGAGGTTGAAAATCCAGCATCAAATAAATCTTTATCTTACTGGCCTGGTACTGGTGTGCCTTGCCCTGGCTCAGTGGGATGCACTGGGAATCCTGCAGGGAATGGGAAGTGGCTGCTGGAGAGCACAGAGCTTGGAGCTGGAAAGGTCAGGCAGGACAGGGCCAGGGCTGGCCCCGAGTGAGTGTCAGGCAGCCTAATTTTGTGTGTCAACCCTGAAAATGAGATAAACAATGACAAACCAGGCTTTTTAAATGAACTTGTCTCATCTGGTTCTCTTGATAAAGGGTACGTTTCTCCAGTTGCAGTGTCCCACCAGACAGGTTTAACTCTTTCACAGGGGAGCTCCTCGCAGAGGGGGAGGTGAAGGATTTAAATATCTGACAGGAAATTAAAAGGGCAGTGCCCCCCTGAACACAGAGCCCTGGTAATTCCAACTCAGTGCTCACCAACCATCAATCATTTAGGCCAGTCAATTAAATCGCCATTATTCAAGGGTAAAAGTTCCATCATTTTATCTACCCCTAAAATTCAGCAATTTGCTTTCATGGCCTTCTCCTCTGGCCTAAAAAAATCTTTGTTTCTGGTAATAACCCACACCGAGCTTATTGCCACAGACCTTGCGTGGCATCCTGGGCAGGGCTGCAGATCCGTGGGCCTTTTCCAGCTCCAAGTGCCCACCTGGAGAGTAGCTCTGCTCCAGGTGGATGAAATTCCCTCTGGGATACAAAACCATCACCCACAGCCCTAAACCTGGGCTGCCTGAACCCCTTCAGCTCTTCAGTCTAAAGCACAGTAACAGCTTACACTGCCTCTCCCACACCAATCCAGGGAAGAGCAAAGCTCCAGGAGAGCCTCTCCCATAAGCAGGATCCTCTGGCCGTAAAATGTTCGCGTCTGCAGAGCACCAAGGAGGTTCAGACGATAAATAATGCCCCTCGTGCACGAGTGCCTGGGATTTCAGACACAGAAGAAGTCGGTGTTTCTGAGAGACTGGTTTAAAGGCCCAGGGAACAGGCAGGTAGCAGCCTAGAATGGCGACAAAGCACGTTCCACCCATTTCCTTGGAGATCTTCCTGCCCAGGGTGGCGTTCCCCGGGGCACAGAACGTGGGAGGGATGAGGACAGGGCAGGAACCTGAATCCCAAGTGGTGGGAATACATCAGATCTAGCCCACAACAGCACCTCCTTGTATTTATTCCCCCGGGACGGCGAGAGGCTGATCGGGGAATGCAGCAAATTAAAAATGATAAGAAAATCCCTAATGCTCACGCAAGGAAGGTTGGGAAATGAGCAGCACTGCATTGGTTGCAGTGGTGCCACCCTTTTAACATTTATTTTTCCAGGAACCCTCCCAGCCTGAGCTCCATTTATTACCAAGCAGCACAGACAAATTATGCATTCCATTTAAAAAATTTTGAACTCAACACAACAACAACAAAAAAAAACCACAATAAAAAAGATCCCAACTGTTGCAGACACAGCCTATCAAGACAATGGCCGTGCCCTCAGACAGCATTTCAAATACAGTTTATTAGTGTGTGATATGAAAAGGGTATTTTTATTGCATGATATAATGCAATGGGACCTTGGGCGCTCTGCAGAAGGACCTTGCACTCAGAAGTGTAATGAACCCATAGTCCAAAAAACATTATACTGTACATTAACCTATCATTAATGGCACATTAGGGCTGGGGGCATTGCACGCTCGCTGGTCAGGGCTCCATCAGGACAGTGTGCAGGAAACCACAGTCTTCCCAGGCTTAAAACAAATAGAGAAAATAAATATTACTGCTGGCTGCGGGCTGCTCTGAGGGAAGCTCGCTCGCTGCTTAACTTGCAGTTTTAAAAACGGGGGATGAGGAAGATGCATCAGTTTATTGGGTGGTGTTGGCATGCTCTGGATGCATCAGATGCAGCTTTTCCTGCACCAAACACGGCACCTGGTAAGAATAAAGTGAAAACTGGAAGCCTGCTCCCCTTCCCTGCCATTCCCTAATCTCTCCCTGGCAGTAGGAGTTGGGAATGGGAAGAGCATCCTCCGACCCAGCTCTCTCTCCATTGAACACCTGGGATCTGTTTTGCCTCTGCAGTTGTTTCAACTGAGCAGAATTCCAGCCCTGCCAGCACTAACTCCATGTCAAACGTGAACAAACCACTAAATTCCCGATGCTCCCAGAGCAGGTGGGATGTTCCATGCCTCCCCCCACTCCAGGTGCTCTGTTCAAAGGAAAGCCACAGAGCAAATGTTAAATCAGGAATGCCTGGCTGGCAGCTCATCCCTCCAACACAAAAAAAATTCCAACTTGGCTGTGCAACAGCACATCCCACTTGGTTCTCCCCCTGCTACTGAGGTGTCTGTGCTGTTTGCAGCTCTTGTAATTAACTCAGGGCATGGATTCGAGGGGAAATTTGTCATGTTTAATGGGAGACGAGTCCAACCTCCAACAGGACAAACAAAAAGCTCAGCTCTGGAGCTGCACCAGCTTCCCAGGACTCCTGGAAACACAAAGTGCTGAGGAACCCAAACAGCTTCCCAGAATTCCTGGAAACAAAAAGTGCTGAGTAACCCAAACAGCTTCCCAGGATTCCTGGAAACACGAAGTGCTGAGGAACCCAAACCGCCCCAAACTGGCCCTGGGTCCCCCTGCAGTGACCTCAGCACGTGTTAGGATTTCATCACTCCAGCCCTGCCTCCAGTGCTGGAGGATTTTCCATCTCGAGCTGCTGCCTCCAAGGACAAGCCACACTAAAAGCTGTTCTAATTATCTGTGCCAGCTACCCACAGTATCCAACTGCGGCTCCCACAGCCAGGAATAGCAGCGAGGAATCCTCAGGCCAATTCTCTCACCGCCGACTCCCAAACCATCCTTAATCCACAGGCACAGAAGGTGGCAGGGCATTCTCAGGGGATGCTCCACGCAGCTTCCGAGGCTCGAGTGGGGTAAGAACTCCGAAGCTGAGCACACGTTAATCCGCGGAGACACAGAACGTACCCACGGGTGAAAGGACCCTGCACGACACCATTTAATTGTGATCCAGCTGCTCCATCTCTTGTTTTCCTTTTGAAATTTTGGGATTTTTTTCTTTTAAACCCTTTTTCAAAAAACGTGAGCACCTGAAGTGCTTGGAGCAGCAGGGACCGGGAGGCTCAGTATGTCTGCCAAGAGTGTCCCCAGCGTCCCAAAGCTGCAGCAAGGTCAGCTGCAGCCTCCTTGTCTCTTGCAAATGGGACTGCAGATCACAGATTGAGTTTAACCCTAAGACTCCAGCTCCTCCTTGGGGCTTGCAAGGCTGTGCTTGATCTGGGAGCGAGCGTTTGCTGGCCCAGTTCTCTCTCGCTGTTCCTGTCCTCAGACTATTGAGGGCAAGGACTGCGCTCGCTGCGCTGGAGAGGCTCCAGCACCCCAGGAGCTCGACTCAGCTGGGTGCTGGAGACAAAGCCCCAGAGCAGGGGATGAAATCATGGAATCACAGAGTCATGGGATCACCCACTCATGGGCTGGAAGGACCATAAAACCCACCCAGTCCTACCCCTGCCCTGGTCAGGGACACCTTCCACTAACCCAGGTTGCTCCAAGTCCAACCCTGAGCACTCCCAGCATTGACCAGCGGCGTTTTGTGGGTGGAGGTGAGGCAGGAACAAGAACACACCCGCATGGAAAACTGAGCCTGATTCTTTTCCTGGAAGTTTCTGCTCCTTCCTCACTCCTCAGCTGGGAGCAGAGCCCAGCCTGCTGAGCAGCTCCACTCGGGAAGTGGGGAGTTTTGTTTGTTGCATGGCCTCCCTAACACACACTGTAATTAAAATGTTGATTACTAAACAGTTTAAATATATGACAGACAATGCAGTTAAAGCCTACAGTTAGGTCAATATGTGATTTAGATTTGCCATTTAAAAACTCTCATTTAAATTTTGCATACATTAATCACTACCATACTTCAATGTTCTGATATCCACCTGACTACACTATTAAAATAAAACTTGCTGCCCCAGGGAAATCCTACTTATTCTTAATTGTTTCGAGGCTTTGATGGGCTTTTAATCTAAGATTAATTTATGCAATTTTAAATAACTCTTCTTATGATTAATAAGCTTGAAAATTAAAAGGAGTCTAAAGCAATTATAATGAGCATTTGGTCATAACCTCATTAGGAGAAGGAGTGAAGGATACAGCTCTGGAATTCTTACAAGACTACAATTTAAGGTTACTTTCAGAGGAGTCAGACATAGTTCTTGAAATTGCAAAGGCAGATTAGCCCAGGTCAGCCTTAGAACTATGGCTACCTAGATTAGCACACTAATGATTTTATCCCTCTGATGATACGCGAGACAGTGAAAAGATGATACAAAACAAAGAGAAATGGATAACACAACTAAGCACTGAAGCCTTGGGGTTATAGTTCTTCCTTATCTTTTTTTTTTCTTTTTTTGAGAAGTATTTTTTTCCCCTCTTATTTATCTATTTGTAGATTGACTTCCACCAATACATTTTTTCTTTGTATATTATGAAGTTAATTGCAAGCGATTTTCAGCTGGTTTAGTTTTGTTGAGGCATCAAAACTCTCCTGCAAGTTACAGAATTTGTCTTCAAATAGCAACAGTCCCCAGGCCGGATGGGTGGACCAAGAGGAAGGCTTAACTTCGACCTCAACACCTTCACCTGAAGAGCAACTGTCTACACACCTCACCTAAATTTCCATTTTTAAGCAGCAACACAGACTCTTCGTTACGATTAAAGTATTATTTTTCCAAGCTTTGGACAGCTGGTGACCCCAAAACAGATCTCAGAGACCCCTTGTGCACTTGACTGATGCGTCCAAGCTGTCAACTCATCACCAGACAAAGGGTCAAGAGGGAATTTTTCAGGTCAGAACAAGAGGAATTGGAGCAGCTCCACTCCACAGCATGGACCTGACTTCAAACTGCTCAACCCCTCCTCCCGCAGGACCCTGGGTCTGCTCTTTGTTCCCTTCCTGTGGCAAAGACTGGTCTGAAATTAACTACAGAGTTTCGGGTTTGGCTGTGGCACAGAGGAATCTATTTGCCCATCTGCAGATCATTCTTTCCACAGCAGTTTTGCTTCTGATATTTGTTGTTAAACCAGTAAGTGTCCCTGGCATTCCTCGCGTTGCTCAGCGAAAAACGAGCCAGCTCCCAGCAAAGGTATTTCAGTTTTTGTGTTACGACTCTTAAAACAAACTAAAGCAACTGAAATCTAATTGGAGTTTACTTCTGCAAGTGCTGCTGAGGTTAAGAAGAGCTGTAGAGGAAGAATGGGGAGAGTGGCCCAAGGCTGATGGAGTCTGTCAACATTAGCAAGCTGTCGACAACAGCAGCAGCTCTGCTGAGTGAAACGCTCGGTGCAACATTTCAGGGATGGAAGAGGTTTGACTTTTGCCCAGCTCTGGTCTGGTTTGGTGCCCATTAGTAGCTGGAGCTCATTAGGTGTGTGCCTGGAGCACATCTTCTGGGGGGGGTTTCATCTGAAATCGATTCAATTTGTGAGCTTCAAGACCTGGCTGTGATGAGAATGAAAGAGTGGGGGCTCAGAAAGAGCAGAGATTCACACCAGAAATGCACACCTGACCCAACCTCTGATGGAGCTGCACCTGCAGAAGTGTCCTCAGCTCCAGCACAGCAATGGCCTCGGTGACACCGAACGAAGATCGTCAGGAATTGAAAGCTGATAACAGAATTTCCTTCAAACGAGGACTAAATGTTCCCCACAGTTTTTCCTCCAAATGAGGACTAAGTGCTCCCCTAGACTGGGGGAGAAGGGTGAAGAAAACAACTGTTTTCCCCAAGTTTTTCTACTGGGGGAAAAAAAATTTGCTACGCAAATTACAAAGCTGAAGTAAACTGAAACAATCTCCTAAATGTTTTTCACCCAAACCTTGGAGAAGAAAATGCTGTGTGCATACACACACACACAAATAACAACAATTAACAGAAGTAAAAAAACCCTGAAAATGATGTGGCTGGAAGCAAAAAGGGAGAATGAAACAGCTCGTACTTCGTTAGCATTTTTGTGATGAAGTTTCTGCAAATGCACAAGTTGTTTTTAAAAGTGCCACTACAATCATCCCTACACGCTGCCTGCGCAGAGTGCAAAATAACATCCCCGTGTTTTGCCAGGCTTTGTAAAGGGACTAAATAAAATATTAAATGATGGAGGTGAAGGCGCTGCCAAATCCCCTCGTGTGAGGAGCAGAGAAAGCCCAGGTACGAAATGACGCTGGGATAAACGCAAAGAGCCCTGCTGAAAACACGGACAAGGCAAAATATATCAGCACTAGTTGGCTTGGGAAAAAAAATATATAAATTCCTTTGAATATCTCCCAAGGTCACTGAGCAACGACCGAGGCTACCAGCACCATTTGCACACTCAGAGCTGTATTTTAATCCAACAGGGAGGGAGCCTTTCCCTGGTGAAAACCTGGCTCACGCTCATTCTGATTTACACCAGCTGAGTGTTTCCCCCTACCTCTCCCAGGAAATCCGAGTAGGCAGATGCACATTTATGGGACAAGGAACTTTTCCACGGCTGTATTTTGGCGTTTCAGCCTGAATAAAGCCGCGTGTTCCGAGCTCTGCCCCGAGTGGGAGCACGAGCAGCCGGCTCCGGAGGGGAGGCCGCGGCTTAAAACAACCCCTAAAACAAATAAAAAAGAAATCATGTTTAATTTAAAAATTAGAAACTGGAGCAGGCTGTGAGCACAGAGGTTGATTGAAACGAAATTTAAATTCCTGTCAAGCCCATTTAAACACAGGGGCCCTTCATAGGCAATTAGCTGCTCCCTGTGAAGGCTGAGCGAGGCCGGGCCTGGTCACTGTGAGGAGCCGAGAAAAATTAACTAAAATCAGGCGCTATGAAATATTTAGCCTCCCAGTTTATCACCGGGGTTTGGAAGTGTAAACAAGACAAAAATCGATTCCTCGGTGCCCTCCAATCAATCCCCCAAAATGGCGAGGGCATCTGTTTCTGCTCAATTTTGTTTACTCTGGCAGATTTGCCTTAATTGCGGTTGTTTATCTCCCGTTGTCCCCGGGGCCCTAATCTCCCGATTACTAATACTTAACACTCATTTCACATCTAAAGCTACTTCTAATCCTCAACAGGTTTCTGGAGCTCTTAAAATTATGGAGGCGAGGGAGATTTCTCTTTGTGAGAGGAGCATTTTGCGACCCGCAACCAGCTGGGCCCAATCGTCACCAGGGATGGCGGCAACAAAGGTGCTAAAAGGCTCTTTCACAAACTCCGAAGGGAATGCCACGGAGAAAAAAAGGCCTTTGATGGGGAAAAAAGGAAAAAAACCACCCTGAACAAGGGGGCTCTAACAGTCCAGCCAAATAAAGTTACTGTCATAATCAAGCGCTGTCAATCACAATGAAAATCCAATTAAAAAATCTTTCAGCACGGCCCCTCTTCAGGAGAAAAATGTCCCCTATTTATATGCGTTTTTTTTCCTTTTTTTTTTTTTTTTTGTCAACTGCACAAATTAGAAAGTCGTATTAATTGATTTTTTACTACTTTAGGCCCTGATCCTCCAGCTGAATTTCTGTGGATGGAAGAATCATGCGGCACAAATCTGATTAAGGGATTTGAGGCATAATGCACACAGGTCACTAAGAAGCCATATCTCTATCTCCTGCTTTATACTCTGCTTATTCATAGGCAATTATTACTCTTATTTAATACTGCAGGAGTGTCCTGAGGTGCTAATTGGACTAGAGACCCACATGTAGCTGGTACTGCACAAGCACCAGCCATTTTAATCTATGCAGAGTGTCTGAATACATTTAAAATGCCAATTTCATTACACAAATAAAAATCGTATGTGGATTTCAACAGTTGCCTGTTAAAGCAAATTCCTTGATGAATTTGGAATGAATAGAAAGGACAGTATTCTGGGATTTAAAGGTATGGGTCTTATTTTGGAACTGCTAACAGATTTTTTTTTCTCAATTTTTTCAAAATAAATACGTAAGGGAGACAGCTGACATAAAATATCAACAAGACAAATGAACAACTTCTCAATATCCAGTAATTGAAAGATTTGCAATTCTGCTACCAAAATGAGTGAGATGTAAATATTTGTCCCTGTGCCTGGAGAACTACTGAACAACCAGCGGAGCCAAATGAAACATTTGCTCAAATTAAACTGCAAAGCCCAGGAGACTCGAGTAACCAAAAAATATGAACTGTATCCCTCTAAGCTGCTGCCAGTTTGTTTTTGTCCAATTTCCTTAGATTTTCAACACCTCTTTGAGCCAACTCGAGTTACTCCTTTACACATTTCACTGGGAAGTGCTGCTATTTTGTGCAGCTCCAGGACACGTCAGGAATGGGAAGTCAGATGTTCCCGTTTGCTGGAGGAATTGGGGGATCCCACAGAAATGGGTGCAGCAGGCAGGGAAAGACCTTCAAAGCCCAGAGCTCACCTCTTAGCCCCGCACCCTCCTGCTCTTGGGTGATTGCTGATTTAGTGACACTGACAGAATGGATTTCTCCGTTTCCAGAGCTGATTTCTCAAGTGGCAAAGAAGAACTCACACCCCCAGGGGCAGAGACGGCTTTTCCCCCCTTTCTTTTTTGAAAGACAGAAGTGAAAATATCCCTGACCCACCTTTCCCAATTTCAGCTCAGTGAGCAGTGCTGCCACCTGAAGAAACACAAGTTTTTTCCTCTTAAGCTACCTTGAGCAAGGAAGATAATGAACACCCCATGACAGGAGCATCCTGAGCCCTGCTGCGAAATCCTTGCCTCAGTATAAGTTTTGATTAGTCTTCAGTGTATCCAGGATTTCATCCAGAACTCCTTGTCCACTGCATGTCTGAACTGAGAGACTGAAGATGCAGTTTACTATTTATCACAGATATGGTTGAACTACATGATCCTAAAAAACCTTTTCCATCCTAAACAATTCTATATTTACAACAGCTAAAATACTTGGCTCTGTACTTTTTCCCTTGAGAAACCAGAAGAGAGCCCTCTCCTCCCCATGTGTTTGGTGCCTGTCAGAACTTCCCCTTGCCATGGAGTGAATAACTGGGATTATTGTGACAGAGGAGAGGCTGAACATCTGCAAACAAAGCCATTCATCACAGGCCCAAGCACAGACAATTTTACCATCCCTGATGGGACATCCTGCACTGGCCCAGAGAGCCAAAGAGGGAAAATTCTTGGCTCCCTGTGATTCAGCAACGATGCCCCAACATCTGGATAGGTGCACACAACAACCATGGATCTCTAAAGCTCATCTCACAGGATCTCTGGGGTGTGTTTGTGAAAAGGGAAAGTGCTGAGAGCCCTCTGTTCCATCCCAAAAATCATCATCGCCCAAACCCCAGCCCTCAGTGATATCGCTGGGGGAAAGCCCTTTTACTGACAAACCTAAGCACCGGTGTTTTACTGGCTTTATTCCGGGGGTTTAGATGAAAATCCAGGCAGGATTACGCTGATCCTCCATTTGTTTGTTTAAACCATAAAAGTATTTCCTGAGAGCTGAAACCAGGGGTTTAACACAACAAACTGCAAATATGTTCAGCTACTGTGCAGACCCTCTAAAATAAAGCTACATAAAATATAGCTACTTAAAAGCCTCACATTTTTAACTTCCTTCTTGTACTTGCTGGAGATGTGGGAACAATTTTTGAGAGTCTCTAACATCTTCACGTGTCTTAAGACAATTAAATATGCAAACTGTTTATGTGGGAAAAAGTACCCACTATAGCCAATAAAATCAGGGTGCCTGGTCCAGAGCCATTCGTGGAATGGAGAGAGGGATTGCTGAATGCATAGGAATGGGAAATTTCAAAATTGCGTTAGGCATTAAAATAAATAAAATACCAGAGGAGAACAGGTTTTCCAGCATGTCAGCGGCTTTGACACAGATGATAATACAATTTATCACACAATGTTTAAATTAATAAAATATCAACATAAGAAGCGCCAGTAATTTCAATTTTAAAAAGGAGAAAAACTCCTGGTTGTGTTGAAAATTCGACAACTTGAAAAAAAATCATGCGATCTGTGCGAAAATAACGAAGTGCAGGAGGTGACTGGATCCTCTCCCTGCCCAATTTTTCCTTGAGAAATCCTAAAGGCCGTGCTTTGATGCCTCCACAGGAAAGCACAACGGAATAACTGCTCCATTCCTGACTTCTGGTGTTCCAAATACAATTTCTATGGGTAAACGCCTTCCGTTCCAATAACCAGCCGTAGCATGGAGGAGCTCAATGCTGCACTAACAACAAAAAAAACCTCACCAAGAGACTCCAGCAATTCCAAAAAAAAAACAAACACCCACCAACAATCTGCAGGAGCAAAGGCTGGGCTTGCAGCTCAAGAAGAGATTTTAAACAATTACCAAAGCAGGGCAGTGATATCATAAAGGCAATTTCTGCGCTAGCTTGTTTTCTGCAACTCTCCCTGCCTCTGAACAGCTAGAACAGATAATAACTATTAGTAAATCAAACTCCTGCAATATCCAGCTGTGTCTCCCACATTTACATACAGATAGAATGGGTATATGTTTTTAATATGTATGCGAGCCGTACTTTTACCACAGCTGAAGTGCACGCTACAAAGGAGGAGGAGAATGGGAATGGAATCAGCATGAGATAATAAAGTGGCCTAGATAAAGTATTAGCCAGCGATTGATCTCAAACAGGGGATGTTGCTTCTCTCTGACCTGATTACTTACTATGCATAGATTCCATTAAATAGAGCTTAGAATGGAGAGCTTCGGGAAAATACCATAAATACAGGCACATCCCCAGGCTCAGGGTGCTTCCCTGGACTCCGGGCACGGACAGGAGTTTCAGCCTTCCCTGGGCTGCCAAAGCACAACTCCGAGACCAGCACTGCCCCCAGAGCCAGGAAAGCTCCGTGTTTCTGGCAAAAAACGGGGGAAATCTCTTTATACAGAAGGATTGGTGAGATTTTCGTGTTGGAAAGGGAGAGGAGAGACAGAGAGGGATGTGCAGTGCAGTCTTCCCTGTGATAATAGAGGAATATATTCAATTTAATTGGCTCTCCGCCTTTCTCTGAAGAGGGGACAAACTGGAGATAAAAGAGCAGCATTTTAGAGTAAGTTTAGGATGACCACTGGTAAATTCTGAGGTTGTTCCTTTCCCTGAATGGGCAATTTTCTCACTGCTTGGTGAAATTTCTAATTTTACTGCTGTTGAACAAGTCAGTTGATTTGATCATGCACATACAGAAAAACCAATGGGATACCTTGTTTTGGGGATGGCTGCATGGTATAAAGGGCAGTGAGTAAATAAATAATAAAGTAAATAAATACAGGAGCCCGATCCACCTGCACGTGGACATATATGGTAATGAAAAGCCTGACTTTAAACAGGAATTTCATCCAGCCTCTGACAAAATGGACATTTTGGGTTTTATAAAAAAGAACTTTTGTCAAGACAAATGTCCAGTTTGTCAGGACAATTTAGTGACAAAATGGACATTTTGGTTTTTTTATAAAAAAGAGCTTTTTGTATGATAGGCAGGGGAAATCCATCCCTGCTGCAGCCCCAGGACTCTCTCTGGTGGAGGTGCCAAGCTGGCACTCCAGGTATTGTCAGCCAGCTCCTCAAATGCATTTAAAATCCACTGATTAGCAGCAAAGGAGGAAAAGATTGATCTTCTGCTCCCTTCATTTTGCTTTCAGTCTTTAATTATCCCAAACTGGTCACTAAATAGTGACTTCCAGTAAGTTGGTGCCCACAGGGGAGGAAGATGATGCTCTGGTTTGTCTGAAGGTGAGGATGGCTGTGTAGAACACCTCCCAACACTGATGGCACAATGCTTTAATTTAAAAAAAAAACACCCAAAATTCAATGAACAAAGTGAAAACCTGCTCTGGTTTAAATCAGTGATAAGGTGACCTTGAAGATCCAGGGTTTCCCTGCATCCACCAGGACCACGCGGCAATTTCAGGGATATGGAATTAAAAGGATACAGTGGTGAGAAATTCTAGAACTCACAGGATATTTGTG
>WAAG01070819.1:2776-22434 GCA_013390105.1 Tichodroma muraria | reverse complement strand
CTTTGTGAGAGGTACAGAACACAGAGTTCATAATATTTTAAAGAATCAAGTTGAACCTAATCAATGCAAAATATAAAAATGTATATTCAAATGCAAAGAGCATTTCTCACAGACAAGTCCTTTAGGACAACTGAAATGGAATGTTTTCATATATTAAACATATTTTTATTATGACTTAATTTGATTTCATAGTTCCTGAAGCAGAGCTCTTTGCAAAACTGCAACTACTATTCAATTATTTTTTGTCCCTCTGCATGACATTTTTTCCATTTTCATCAAGATTTTGACACAGGTCACTTAAAATAAATTGCAGAAAAAGTTTTTGAGAGACATGTTACAGACGTTCATAGGCTCATTTCCAACCTTTCCATTATTTTTCTATATTTTAGATTGGTTTAAAGTCAAATGTGTTTATGTATTTTACTGAGTCAAGAGTTCAGTAAGAGTTGCTTGGGAAATAGAAGGCACATTGTTAGCAAAGAATTATTCATTGTGGTACTTGTAGTGAATGCAACTAGGAATATTAATACTGGTGGTTCGGTTGGTTTGGTTTGGGTTTTTTTGAGGAGAAAAATTAAAGAACTGAATAGTTTAATGAATGGCAAATTAAGGTGTCATAGCAAATGTTGGAGGTGTACCCCCAAAGCTGTTGCCACACCTATAGAAATAGTATGTAACAAATCAAAACCATGTTTCACTTCGTAGGCATTACAAATTTCAACTTGGAGTTAATTATTACAATTTATGTATAAATACTTTATAAATATATGTTTATTATTGTCTACTCAAAACATGATAATGTCTAGAATGGCAAACCAGGAACACAGTTTCCCTGCACGTCCTACCAAAACAAACAACAACAAAAAAAAGATAGCCCATGCCACAAACAACTCACTATTTTAATAAAACTGCTGATGTTGCTGGCAGCTCCTGAGCTACAACATCACCAGTACTCTGCTCTAGGAAAATGGAAAACAATTACTTGCCCCAGATACATTTTAAATATTTTTTTTCAGATCATTATATTAGTCAGAAACTGCAGAAAACCCTAGTGCCTAATTTGTTTTCAATAAGTGAGTAGTTTATGACAACCAAAGGCAGCTTTTGAAAATAAGGAAGAGAAAAAATGTTTACAGAACCACTGCACGTCACAGTCTCTTGAAAATGAAGTGCATTACGGCAGACATAAAAGAGCATGCTGTAGTAAGACAAGCTGTAATGAGTTCAGTGTGTTAGTATGCAAGTTATGAAAGATTTCTCGTCTTTAATACAACATTTTTCATTATCATTAGTCCTTGAGGTGCATGCCAACCTTTCACTGGTGAATATAAATGATGGAAAGCCTCTAAGAAAGAAGGAATCACAGCTTTTTCCTTCTTGTTTTGAACTGTTGCACTGCACAGTTTTGCACACATATCAAAGGCAGAGATACACTGATTCATGATATCACAAGCTGTAATTCCTAAGAATTTTTGTCTGAAAATGGAAGTAATGCAAAATCAAATTTACTTGCACAAGAGTTACAGTAATATCTTCATAAATAAATGGATTTAGGAAAGAAACATCTATGTAATTTAAGACTGGTTTAAGGGTTAATACAAAGAAAAGTACTCTTTGCAGATCTCATAAATCAAGAGGAAAATCAGAAAAACAAGTTCTGTTTTTCTCAGAAGCAGACATTTCAGTTAATATATTCAACTAAAAATAATGTTAGCAGCAAAAAAGAAATGTGACAGAGCATTTCTAAATCACCAGTGGCTCTGTGCCGTTTGTCAATACTGTTCTGGCATTTTTGAAAAAGTAGCTCATAAGGGTAAAACTATGGCCTTAAGAGCTTCACTGTGTCCAAGCATGGACCTAGCAGCCAAGAATCCAACTCCACTTACAAATATGCAACTGCTGTGGAAGGATGGTTTTGTGAACAATAAAGTCCTCCTTTAAGCAAGTCATGAAGCTATCTGCAGTCTTTCTAACTCAGAATTTTCCTTACATACACTGGAATGATATTGCATTTGGGAAGCAAATTTATTTTTTTTTCTAGAAGCTTCAAATTATGCTGGAAGAAAAAAACAATAACACAAGCCATCCCCCCAAAACAAACAAACAAAAAATCTTTGACAGAAAAATTAGCAATATTACAGAAATAGAATATGGAAAAAATGCCCTTCATTTTTGTACAATCATTCTGAAGGAGAAAAGTATAACATCTCATGAGCAAATTTTACGTCATTTTTATTAATTATTTGTAAGTAAATTTTAGTAGACATAATGCAAAAGAGTGAAAATATGTCTATTATCTTTTTTCCTTTATTTTGAGAGAAGGACAAGAATAAGCTAGCAACTTGCTAAAAATTTCACCACAATTTAGAAAAATATCTCTAATCTTCAAGCTGTGGTATACTTCATGAAAAGGTCATTTAAGAAATTAGAATTAGCTGGAATCAGCCCTGAATCAAAACCAAATTTGACTGCTAGATAACATATCATTGTAAGCAGCATAAGCCATTAATTTTAACAATGGACTCTCATGACAAATTCCATTAAATTCTCCTAGAGAATTGGAATCTATTATACTTTATCTACTCTAGGAATATTTTCCTACAATCTTTACGATAGTCTCACTAATTTTTATCTGTCCATGATAATATTAATATTTTTCTTTTATAACAAGTCTGCAGAATTTTCGTCTTTTTTGCCTTCAAATGCCTGTCTAAAGCACTCAAATCAGCAAAGATTTTTTGTAAACTCATTCTATAGGCAGAAACAGTTCCATTAAAGATAACAGGTTGGGGTAAAACTGATCCCACACTAGACTGGATCTATATCTCAATTTTCTGTAATGTGAAATACACTCCCCTAACCTAACCACCTCCAAAAAACTTATCAGATATGAGTTAATTTTTTTCATCTGTATTTCTGTATGGGTTTGTTTTCCTCGTAATTATCTTTCCACACCTTGTTTTATTCCTAAATTCCTAGTAAAGAAAAAGGTAAAGCAAAAATTAAATCAGCAGAATAGTCAGTGGCCACTTTATTCCCTTTAACTTGCATGTTAAATCTTCATATATTCCCTTGTCAGAATGACTTTTATCTAGTCCTAGAAAGCTGAAGCCTTGGGTGCTATCATGGAAAGTCAGAGTGTCGTGGTTTCAGTTTGAACCAGACAGAAAACTATTAATTTGAGTTGCCAATTTTAAAAAGGAAATTCTGTAATCAAGAGCAAAGCAGGTTTAAACTTGAAAAGGACAGACTTTATTAACTAACACAAAAAGAAAGAAGAAAAAAAAAACCAAACTCTAAGAATTAGAATGAAACCCTTCAAACATTCTTCCTCTATTACCAAAATTTCTTTCATTCTCATTAACAACATACAGAAATTACATTTAGAAACTTTCAGTCAGTTTTTTCAATTCTAGAATAGTCTTTCTTCAATTCTTCTAGGGATTGGAGCATCTCTTACTCACTATGGAACTAAAAACTAAAAGAAAACAAGACAAAACAAACTTTACATGATAACAGCCACCCGGAAACATTTGTATCATGAAATTCCTCCCATGTTCACAGCTCTTTAATAGCTGTACTTCTGGGCCATAATTGATTCATGGGGTTTTTTTTTTAAAGACAAAACTGTTCAACAACAAAGGTTCTCTTCTTTATCTTCTTCTCTAGGACAAAATTTTCATTGCTCTGTTTAAATTTCTCAACAGTCACAGTCACTTTAACACTGGCTTTTTCAATACTGTATTCCTTTGCTCAGATTTACAATTTGAACTATTTATCTCCCCACATTCTTTTATGGTTTAAAGGAAATTGTCTCATTATATTATAGTCCATCACCATAGCTTATAAAAGATTTTAATGTAAAAAATAAAACAACTCCGTATCTCCCTTCCACTTAAAGTATCACTTTCAATTTCTGACTGTAAATATCCTTATGTAGTCTCTCTATGTGTCTTCACTCTGTCCTTTCTTTCACTCCGGAGAGGATAGAAGTTTTCTGGTTTCATCTGAATATTTAAAGAGTTCACAAAAGGCAGCAGCCATGCCAAAGCAGTCAGATTTACAAAAACAGGCTGTGCTGGGGCTGTAGAGCTGCTCCTGGCCTCAGCCCTGGCTGGATTCTTGTGGCTGGAGAGAGAGAGAGTTAGTAGATTCTTCTTTCCACCCCTCGGTCTCATTAGAGGGTTAAATCAATCCAGAGTAAACTCTACTCAGGAAAGCCATCCCCGCCAGGTCTTAGTGGCGTGATCTCTCGTGGCTCCGGGACAGCCCTAAGGAGCTCTCCCTGCGACCATGCTGCTGGAGAAGGAAACTCGAATTCCATCAGCCAGATATCAGCGGCGTGGCTCGGCTCCACGATCTTTTTGCCTTTCTGGGCCGCGTTTGGCCCGGCCCGCTTCTCCCCCCCCCAACCCCTGAAGGCCGTGGGGGCGGGGGGCAGCCGGCAGCAGCTGTTACCTGTGTCCCAGCCGGAAACCAAGAGAGAGCTGGTTCCCGCGTTTGCACTTAAAAGGTGTATTTGCAAAAGGCGTACCCACGCTTTCATTGGTTTTATCAAGTGTCAGTAATATACATTGGCCAATCATGGCCAAACTACTACACAGAGGAATCATTATTTTCCTGGTTCCTAAATTATTTTAGTAATTTCAAACATCAGTTAATGTTTTCATTGAGATGCTGAAATCAGGATGTTTGAACAGTCACAAGTTCTTACTACAGTAAAAGCTTCCCCAGAAGAGTGAAATTTACTTAATTGCCCCAGATTAGGAATCCCTGAGCTGCCCCAGTTTGTTGGTGGCTACTTTCAAAGTAACATATTTGATTGGCCCTTTACTTACACTATTTCCACACTTTTATTTATTTTTTGACACTGTCAAGGGAAGGATTCTGGACTAGATGAATGTTTGGGTTTGATCAGTTCGGAGATTTTTGCATTATACAGACGTCACAGAGCATCTTATCATGTCTATGTAAATGGCCAGAGCTTTGAAAAAGTTGGTAACTGACCTACCTGCTTGCCTGATGGAAAAGTTACCATTGCTCTGCTGTAGCCAGGAAGTATCCTGCTTTTTGTGAAATTGTGGAGTTCTTTGTCAAGCAGATTCCCACTGATGCCAGTCCTGACTCGATTAAGATGTCTGCCTATAGCACCACAGATCAGCCCATAATAAAACAGTAGGGGTGTGATCAGGAATCAGCAGAGTTCAGATAAAAGGGGCACTTTGCATTTACTTTGGCAGGTGAATAATAATTAGATGTGGATCACAATTACAAGGTTTTCTCTGCAAGACTGCTTAACTTTTCACTCAAACAGTCACAGAGCTTTTGATCTTATGACATCAGCCAAGGCTTAAGGAAGAAGAGGACAATAAAAACCCACAGTGATGACAACAGGAAATAAAGAAATAGAAAATTTAGGCTGGGTACTCAACAGGATTACAGATACTGAAATTTGAAGAAGAAATTGAACCTGCTGGCCTGATACAGTGAAAATTAAGCAGGAGAAAAGATAAGTGAATATCAAAGAGGAGACTCCTTGACAAGAAGTGATCTAGGTGTGTTGATACCACATCCTTTGATTGTGGTTTTCTAAACATAATATTACATAAACATAACATATGTCTGATTACAGATGGAAGATACCACAATGTGTGCTTTCTTTCTTTCAAATGCAGAAACTCTTTAATACATGCAGACATATATGCATACACACTGTATTTACAGGCCTGAAATTTTATTTTTTTCTGTTACCTTTTTAGAAAAAGAGATTTCTTTTTCCTCTAACTCTTCAAATTCAGAAGCTTACAGACTAATAATCTGTTTGCTCTAATCTACGCACATTTGATAAGATCTTCAGTGCTGTAATAGAATTTTACTTGCCAGGCTACAAAAAAAGGTATTTCGTGAAAGGGATCCAGGTGAATTCCGCTTGCCAGATTTTGACTACTTGTAAAGTATAAACAGCACACTTGCTGATAAATATGCTAGACTGAATGCCAAAGAGAGCCCTTTATAAGAATACCCCACCCCAGCGAAGAGACAAATGAGATGGAGAGAGCCATCTGCACATTTCCTCAGCTGACCATACCTACACTGAAGTCACAGATCATTAACAGCAGCCTAGGAAGGGACTTACATGAATGTCATGGCAGTATACTGGAAAGTATTAATGTCTAGATGAAGCAGGACCCTCACGATTGATCTCCAGAGTGTCAAAATGGATGAGGGAGTTGAGCACAACTTTTTCAGGCTAATTCTTCCACTGAAAAGCCCCTTTATTCTGATGAACGTCTGAGTACTGTAGAAACTACTGCCCGCTGCAGTGTCTCCCAGAGCTGAGCCAGTCATAAACCTTACCCCGAGGAACTATTTACCAGAGGTAAAAACAGTGGGGTTTTTTGTGCACAGTTAATATTATGGACTAGCTGAACATTTCTGAGAATTTCTGAGAAAAATTCTTGTTTGTTCCTCTGAGTACATACATGTACTCAAACAGTAATCAAGACCGACTGATAATTAGGACTGCACCAAACTTTGTATCTGAATTATTTTATCTATTCCTCCTCCCAAAAAACAACCTACAAGGGCTCATATACAATATAATTATTTGGAGTAAGAAAGAAAGATAGCTGCGAACAAGAAGAGCAAACAGAAAACAAGAGTAAATGTAAAATGGAATACATTTTAGAAAATTTGGCATGGAGTGGACATTTAAAATGAGTATGTCCGAAACACTGAGCAGATGTGGGAAGAGAGTTAGACATTGAAAGACTGTGATAAACGAAAAAGTTAAAAAGAAGACTGCTATAGTAAAGTCAGTTCTGCTGTGAACTACCTGATCATCTCTAACAGATATAATCTCTTTTTTTCCAGGAAGTTAGAATTCTCTATATTTGAAATCCAATTTTATGTAGATGAATGGATAAATGAAAGGAAGCAAAGCTGTCTATTTCAGCATGAGTTAAAACTGTCCACTTCAGTAAAGGTTTACACCAAAACTTTGCCTTTAGATTTTACAAAGCTATTGTGTTTGACTCCCTGCTAATTCCTAAGATTGTACAAGCTATCAGCTTATGTAAACCTGCATGGAAATAATAGCAGAGAAAATAATACGCACTTAGAGTGTCATTTTTCTATTGTAAGTGGTACTGGTGCACAGTAAACCAGCACAGCCCAAGCTCCTTCCAAATGTTCACAAGACTATCTCAGGGCATCATGAGTATTATTAGAATAAAGATACTGAGAGAACCCTGCCTATCTGACATGGGTGTAGGCCTTGTTATCAAACATTCTGTGTCATTACAGCCAGAATCCAGCCACACAGCAAGACTATTCTGCACTCCTTATCAATTTTGCTTCTTTCTACTTTCCTCTGTCTCAACAGTGCATGCAATTTCCTTTCTTGTTATTGGTATGCAAAATCATCTGCTCCCAAAATAGCTCCTCTTGAAAGACTGTTATTATATTTGAAATGCAAGGTATGTACACCCACTTGTCAACTGCATGAACTAGCTGTGGCAATTATAAATTCCTCTGAAGGGCAACAAACATTTGCCATAAATGGAGACTAAATTAATTCAGGCATTTGCAAGATGCAGACTTGGCTAACCTACCAGAAAAATTCATTTTTCTCATATATACCATAAGCTTGTCATCTTCTTTTTCAGAGATGCTTCAAAACCCTTCAAATATGAACTCTTCTGGCAAACACCATCTGTCATTCTCTCTGGTGAGGGTCCACATGTCTGTTTTTCAATTTTTCTTTAATGTCAGTCATCCCTCATATGTCATCCATCATATGACCAAAAAGAGGGTTTAGGACCTCCAAGAGGAGACAAGAATATGCCAACATACCCACTTGTAAGACTTTTACAATTCAATCTTTTGACAGCCTTATGTACACTCCAAATGAAGGGAAAGAATGCTAGATCTTAAACTTCAGTCACATGTGCACTCTGCAGCTTACATGAGGAGAAGGAGGGACCAAGGTGCTTAAAGGAGCACCTGAAAAACAGCTCATAACACAAATGTGAGTGCCACTATACTAGTTTTTAGATAGCTCTCACAGTTCAGGGGTAGAAGGTTTCATAAAAAGTGAAAGTTGAAAGAGAGAAGTCCTAACTTCTAAATTAATAATCTAAAAAAATATAGATATTATTTATATACTATAAAATAATTTAAATAATCTAAATTAAATAATTATTGTCCAGATGTAGGAAGAATTCATCCTCTATTAATATCAGAAGGCGGTCTGTCCATTTGAGCTACTGACATGCTGCTCTACTCAAGTGCCTTCAGTGTCCAACTATTTTGAAAGGACTTCAGGATGGCCAACATCATACAAAGATAAAAAATCTTATTAACACACTGTGGGAAAAGAATCCCATGGGTTGAGAGTAGGTACAGAGAAAATAATTATATTAAGATGATAAGACTGGATATGTTAACTGTTCCAAGGAGAAATCCTGTCTGGTTGTAATTTATCCTGCTGTAAACTGTGGCCACCAAACTCCCCTGTCATGTCAATGTATGAACTCAGCTGTAGGAAGAAGCCTGTGTGATATTGTGAAACATGATGATTTGCTCTTGGGCAGATATCAAATGAACACTTCTGTTTTCCCCTTCTTCCAGACCCAGGGGATAGGCCTGTATTGAAAGAGACAAGTAGGATGACATATCAAATAAACATGTATGTACCTAGATCAGGAATCCATTGTTGTGCATTTAACGTGAGTGATAATGGAAGGGAACAGATATCCAGAGGAAAAAACAGTTGTGAAAAACGTGTAATAATTTTTCTTTGTGCTTCAGTTTGAATGGAGAAGCAGACTGGCCCTGCTTTAGAGCTGCATAAACTCTGGCAGAGAGCAGTGGTCTTGCAAACTGTCCTTTGAATGTTTCCTTAAATAACATATCTGCTATTCTGGCTAATAAGAATCTATCTGTCTGGCAACAGATTGGAAATACTCAAAAATACCTTGGCCTCATAACAGTTATGATAAAAGATCACCATCTTCATTATTTAAAAAACCCACTGGAAAGCAACAACAAAAACGAGCCAATAAACCAAAACAAATTAAAAATCCCACCTTACTCATGATATTTACCAAAGTCTATAGCAAAACTATAGCAAAATCTATGGCAATAATCCTGAATCTTGCTACTTGTTCTGCTGTTTCTAATCTTGTGAATGGCTTGGAGATATCCAAATAAGAGTGCAGAGATAAGTCACACTTCTTCGTGGGATTAGCAGCAATACAATCACATAACCTGCGGGGCACTGACTCCCCAAGTGCTACTATATTCTTCACAACTCTCATCTATTTTTCTGGATGTGAATTGCAACAATCAAATGATGATACCCTGAACAGAGCCTGACAAAAAGAAAGTTCATGAGAAATTAATTAGGCCCACAGCTTTTATCTGAGGCTAGCAAAAAGAAAAGACTGCCCATCTGCTTACTGTTATAGACTAAGGTTCATGTCTGAAAACTAAAACAAGGCTGTGGAACTAGTGAGTATACAGGTTGATTTTAAATGTTATTATGGTGAATAATCATAAACATTTAAATTGTCAGACTGCTTAATATTTTGTTAAGCAGAAAGTCATCAATCTTTTGACCTGTTAGGGCATCAAGCAAGAAATACTTGTATGTTATAGGTATGCACAGTTAGTCTGCTAAATAACATAGCTCCTTTTCTGAGCTATGGATACAAACTGCTCTGCCAAAGCTTCTAATTAGTTCATGTTTGCAACAGGCATGCATAAAACATCTAACACTTACATTAAACTTTAAAAACATTTACTACAGATGCAAGGCTCATCCATTTCTTAACCATCCAGATAGCATTTCTCACCAGTACTTTGATATGCAACAGTTAGAAAA
Source organism: Tichodroma muraria (assembly GCA_013390105.1). Classification (NCBI taxonomy): domain Eukaryota; kingdom Metazoa; phylum Chordata; class Aves; order Passeriformes; family Sittidae; genus Tichodroma; species Tichodroma muraria. The sequence continues at coordinate 12,548 of WAAG01070819.1, read as the reverse complement.
ATTAGGCTCTCATGCTAATCAAAATTTCCGTAATTTTCATATTTGGGTGATCATCTTAATCACACATTCAAAACATAATCCTTTCAGTGAAGAACATTTTTCCTAATAGCTAACCTAAACCTGGTGCAACTTGAGGCTGCTTTTTCTTGTACTATTCCTTGTTACTTGGAAGAAGAGATGCACTCCGAACTTACCACAACCTCCTTCCAGGTGGCTATAGAGATCAATAAGGTCTCCATGAGCCTCCATTTTCCCCAAACAACCTCAGTTTCCTCAGCTGCTCCTCATCAGCCTTGTGCTCCAGACCCTTCACCAGCTCTGTTCCCCTTCTCTGGACACGCTCCAGCACCTCAATGTCTCTCTTAGAGAGAGGGGCCCAAAACTGAGCACAGGACTTGAGGTGGCTCAAAATCCTTTTGATTTTGGCCTCACCAGTGCCGAGTACAGGGGGACGATCACTGCCCTGCTCCTGCTTTTCACAATATTGCTGATACAGGCCAGGATGCCACTGGCCTGCTTGGCCACCTGGGCACTCACTGGCTCACGTGCAGCTGCAGTCAACCAGCACCCCCAGGACCTTTTCTGCCAGGAGCTTTGCAGTCGCTCTGCCCCCAGCCTGTGGCACTGCCTGGGGTTGTTGTGACCAAAGTGCAGGATGCTTCTTGTTGAACCTCAATACAGTCGGCCTTAGCTCATTGCTCCAGCCTGTGCAGTTCCCTCTGCAGAGCCTTCCTAACCCCCAAGCAGATAAACAGCCATCTGCAAACTGACTGAGGGTTTACTGAATCCAATCATCATTAATGAAGAAACATAAATGGCTTTAATACTGAGCCCTGGGGAACACCAGTGTTGTGTGCTGTTGTGTTAGGCCACCAAATGGAGGTAACTCCATTCACCGTCACTGTCTGGGCCAGGCCACCCAGACATTTTTTACTTAGTGAACAGTACAAGTATTTTGGCAAAATATTCTTTCAATGAATATTATGCTTTGCCCTTTCTAAAAGTGAAATGGGAGGCTGGCACTTTTTTATTTCATCACTAGCAAGAAAATTTACAGTTGCTACAAACCTAGTTATACTTCATAATACTGCACTAACAATTATAATTTTTGCATTACTTCCTAAGAATGTCAAGAGATTGCTTGATCAAAGGGTTTTTGGTTTTTTTTTCTTGTTTCGTTTAGTGGATATTTTTTTAATCCTATGCAATCACTGCTAAACTTAAACGAAGCCTGTGATGTAACTATGACCTTGGAAGCATGATTTTGGTCTAGTGAATACTCCTACATATATTCAAACACCTGCATTACTTAGGTAAATAATCTCATTGCACAGTTTTTCACAGGCATAAAGTTTGCATACCAAATAAATATAAGCTTTCCACTGATTTTGCTGGAGAGTGGTCCAGTGGCACTGTCTGAAGTTCTGTTTTACTTGAATTATCCTTACCTTAGTACATGATTTCTGCACAAAAGAGATATGAGAGTTATTCTAAACCTGTGCTGCATCCTATATAATTTTATCTCATGTCTCTTCAAAGATGACATTTACCTTCAGTAAGAGATTTCTAACATTAAAAAAAAATATTAAAATATTAGATGTATGATCTTTTGAAAAGATTTAACACGCATCTGTCAAATATATGCATTCTGCACTAGACTCGTATTGCTGACCTTACAGGTATTTTGTATGCCTGTGGCAGGTTGTGGCAACCTTCCTGTGTGCATCTTCAAGCTAGTCACTGCTGATTACCCTCTGCTGTAATAGATGAGCTCACAGTATCCGACCAGCTCCTGCCATGGCATAAGTGTGGGGTCACTGTGCTGCAACTGGGTTGCCATGGAGGACCTAAAGTTCACGGATTCCTGCCTGCAGCGCATATCAAACACAGCAGGTGAGCACTGGGCAGCCCTTTCTCGTCACGTCTTCTGATGTGCCAGACACGTACTGCCATCACATGTCCTGATGTGGATTCTCACCTGCCTGGGAGTACAGCGTTTCAGAAGTCTGGTAGCTACACGGGTCAGAAAGGCAGTAACTGAATAAAAAATAATGTAAATGTAAGTCAGTTGAAACTGCTGCTAGAACTCTTAAGTTTAACAGTTCCTCTGTGTCTATGATACATTGCTTTTGACTCTGTCTCTCTGTTACACCACAAGAGAAACTTCATGAAAAGGTTTCAGGGTAGGGTTTTTTTAAGTTCTTATTATCTTATCATGTAAATATTAAAAAAAAAAACACAAACCCAGCCTGAAGCAATTGCTCCTCAAGTCTGCCTGCAAAGTAGGGTGGGTTTGTTAGCTACAAAACTAGAGGAATGTGCAATACTATTAAACCAAATTTAAAAGGTAATAACTCAGACTCCAAAAATCAAGCAAAATAATAGAATTTATTTTTAAATAAGCCTGATCATCTCTTTTAACTTGTGTAGCCTATCTGCTAGGCACTGATTTGCAGTAATCTGTATTCAGATCTGGATCAGGTTTAGGTTCAGTTGCTATGGCTCCCTGCTTTAAGCTCTCCTTACATATTCACCTCTCTATCCCATAATCTTTTATGACAGATTTATTGTTAAAGAAACTAAATTTTGGATTTCTGAAGGCTGAAGGACAAGCAGTATTTTCCTTGCCCCTTATTTAAAGTCAGGCAGGGCTGTATGCAGAGGACAAGGACACACACCGTGAGGGCACTTGGCACCTGGGCAGGCACTATACAGACCATTGCCCTATACATACTTGTCTGTGCCTTCACTGAGGTGCAAGATGCACCACCTTTGCAACCCTAGATAAACCAACCCTAATGCTTAAACAAAACCACTCCACAACTCTCACCTGAGGAGCATTTACCTCCCACTGCTGTCTGCCCCTGCTGCTCCTAGGGAGTTTTGCCAGTGTCTTTAATAAGCTGGAGTTTTCACTTGATGACATGGGTCTCTCAGGAGAGATCTTGAAGCAGTCAGATCTAGGAGAAGCAGTAAGGTCAACTAGCATTTAAATAAATATTGACAAAACTGTTTGTCCATTGCTACCGTTATAGAATACACATACTGAATTTCTGAGTTAAAAAAAGGACTTAGAAAACTTCATCCTTCTTATAAAATGTCAAACGTTATCCACCAAGCTTCCATCTCTGTTGTAGAAATTTGTTTGTTGGTAGAAAACCCATAAAAGAAATGGGAAGAGATTTTGCACCTCTTTCTCCATCCTATTATCTCTTTCTTATAACCACAGAAATCCAAGGATAGAATAATTTTAAAGTACCAGGTTACCACGATAGCAGCACTGTAAGAGTGGAGTGATGTTGCAGACAGTACTTATTATGTTGTAGTACATACTCTACATATTTTTGGAAAGATTTGCAGTAGAATAATAGTATTTTATTTTTTTCCATTCTGCTGACAGCGAAACAATAAATCATAAATTTAATCTACTCTCCTCTGGTAAATTTAACCTTCTCCTTTAGCCTTTTGACTCTACTTTTCTCACACATATAAACATATGTATACATCTAACGGAGATGCACCATATTTGTGAGGCTAAGGTTGTTGAACCTTTCCTCTCTTAACTGCTAAGAAATCAAATAAAATGTCAGAAAAAGGAATTGAAGTGACTATGAATGTGCACATTTATCCTATCTATGGTCCCTAATAAAACTTTCTCCACACAAACAATTTCTTCCACCACCAAATGAGCACTTCACATATTTTGCTGATACTATCTACAAAAGATCTCTCACAACTTTGAATCTTATCAAACTGATATAATGTAATGACAGTCACTCAATAAGAACAATTCATTTTAAGTATATTTAAAAAAAAAAAGGTTTAAAACCAATTCTTATATGTAAAGGACAAAGCAGAGCAAAATATCCTCTCCAGATCATCTCTGTAATGAACTATGAGATTTGTCTATGCTCTCAGTCCTCTTGGAACTGCTTTATTTGTAATTTTTGCCAATTACTTTAATACATCATTTGCTGGTACTTTACCACTTTACTTTTACAGTAAGGAGCATTTGTTCTGTACAAATATTAACATAAACAGTGATGCAGTCTGATTTCATGCACTTCAGTGTATTACAGTGGTATATGCATGACATATGCAAAAAAAGATAGGTTTGACCTAATGGATAATCAACACACAAATCAAAATGACCTGTGGCTAGTAAGCACTACAAAGTTGGCCAGAATTATATGCAGTAAGTAAGAAAATGAAATTTTACTCATTTTTTTTATACAGAGAGTAATATGTCTTGAATTCTTAAAAAAAAAATCCCACATACTTCCAAGGATCAGCATTTTTCTCTTTGCATTACCCAGTGCACAGTGTTTGACACCTTAATGCCTGATGTTGGCAGCGTTAGCATCTTTTGTTTTCCTTATCTTTGATATTAATAGTAGAGAACCTGTGTCCCTAAGAGTTTAAAGATGACCCTCTGAAAGGGATTGTGGTGTTTCTTGTGTTGACTATATTTTAGTTAATAGCCCTTTTCCAACGCAGCTGCTTAGATCAGCAGCGCTGAGATTGGTATAGCCATGGACAAAGTTATATGCTGGAGCCTTCCTTTGCATCTCAAATCACAACTTCTTGACAGCAGTTTAGAAGTAACACAGATCTGTATTTGACACCAGCTTTTTCAGCTATATCACCCATTTCTCGATTTCAGTGTTCCCGAAGCTGACAGGATGCCCAACCTCCTCACTGTGCAGCACTGCATTTCTAGGGTAAGACATTAGGAAAAAATATGGGAAATTTGAATTGAAAGTGTATTCATAAGCCTTCATTTTGGAAATCAAAACAAACTAAATCAGATTATGGCTACCTCAAACAAATAGTCCACTGAGTGGAACAATTTAATTAAATAATCTACTCTGAAAAGTACTTAGAATTCCTTCCAGAATTCACTTCTTACTTCCATAATCATCAGTGCCCTTTTAATAGTCATTTGTGGCTTAGTGATCACTTTGAGGTTCTCTTCTATTAAAGAAATGACACTGTGAAAGTCGTAAGTGGTCCTCATTGAGTTCTTAAATTAACATCGAGTGTTAAAATGTCCAGAAAATTATGTACCTTTGCTTAAAACACAAGTGGGCTTGTGAGAGAGGGGGAGATTTTATTTATTTATTTAAATTAGTGTCCTCATTTTCTTCCTTCTTTTCTTTACATATTTGTCTAATAGGATTCAGATGTGCTACTTCTGTCTGTTCCACTAGTTCCTACAGGAACACCATTCTGGACTAAAATATTGCATAAAAGTGCACACCTGAGGCTTGCAATTAAAACATAGTTACTCTCACACTGATGATTTGCCTGCTCTATTAGAATCCAGCTCAAACGTTTAGAATACTATTCCATGAGCACAGCTACCGCGAGTTGGGAGCATAATGAATCTCTTTCCTCTATAAAATTATGATCCTGAACAGAAAAGGACTTCAACTTTTTATTATTTTCACCAATTTTTGTCCAAAATTAGAATTTCAAAGGTCAAATTTCAAACCATTTTAATTTAAAAATTCACAACACTTTCAACACTAATGGTTAATTATATAATAATTAAAAATTAACTGAACCTAAAACTAAGATCTAAAAACTAGCGTTTCAAAATGAAACTAAAAGATTATGGTCCAGAGCGAGCTATTTAGGACAGCTGCATATTCCAATATTGTTCTGCTTGTTAGTTTTGGAACTAGAACCACCTTACTCCATCCACAGAATGGACATAAGAAGGAAGAAAGTGCTTCTTGTAGAAGAAAGTAATTCTTGGGTTAACACTGCGAGGTAGGTCCTGTTTATTGTCATCGTTATTTAGTTCAATCCCTGCCACACATATCCCAATACAAGCTATAACATTAGGTAGCACAATCTCTTAAAATCTCCTTGAAGCCTCTGCATTTCTCCTCCCATCCTGAAAAAGCTGCTCAAACAGTATTTATCAATCCTTTAGTCTAGGAACAGACTGAAGTTAAGAAAAAAGTACTACTCTTCTGTTTTTTAACAACCATTCATGAACTACTTAGCTTTTTAGATAATATTTCCTTCCTTAAATTATAATTATTAGTCTTCAAACAGGAAAGCTATAAAAAAGGAAGAATATGAATAATGTAAGTCCTCACTTCAAGGCACCACATTTCAACATTTTACTGAGTTGCTAAAGCATATCAAAGATAGGCAATCCACCTGGAGCCTGCTCAGTTTTGAATTATAGAACAAGGTCTCAATAAACTCAAAAACCCACATGCTAACACTTATTTTTATATTCTGAGTATTTTTCATGAAAGTATTGCAATTGTTATGTTCTACTTATAAAATCAACAATTATTAAAAAAGATAGCATGATATTACCAATTTCATTTTACTATTATTTGCTTAATTTTTATAATACATTTTGCAGTGATAAAACAAGAGGAGAGGTTTTCACAAAAATCATTATATTAAAATTTTTTTCTGAGGAATGGGTTTTCCCTTTCTCTTAAAAGAAAACGTTAATCATAAAATAACATTTTATACTGTAGTTTGATATATGCCAATTGTATATTTTCTCTCTAGTGTTTTTTAAATTAGCTGTTTAAGAAATAAATAACTTTTTTGGGAAGAACAACACTGATTTAAGATATTATTGGCTCAACTGAGCCACAGAAGTATCTTGACAAATCTGACTTTCAAATGAACTAAACTAGAAGTATTCACATTATTTCAGATTTGTTTAGGACAACTTCCAGAAAAGTAGATGTAGCCTTGAAGGACACATCTTCACTCATTAAAGACAATGCATAATAATAATTAATTTTCCCAGTTTTTCACCACAATTTTCAAGTTACCTCACTTTTCAAAGAACAATTCAAATATGTTTTTCTTATCTCTTAAAATTACTTTTTTTTCCCCCTGTTCCACTGATGACATAAAGCAGACACAAAGAAACAGCTATATACTATCATTTTATGTATGAAATAATTTTTTTCTGAGTCCAAAGTAAAATAATATGTATGGAATCACAAAGTATACATCAACAATGACTGGAAGACTCAGGGTTTTTTTCCTAAATTTTATAGGAGAGAAAAGATAAAACAAGAACTTTGTAGAATGGCTATTATTGTCTCATTTTTTCTGGATATCTTTGGCAGTGTGCACGTTCTTTCTGGTTTCAGTAGGTCACTCATGTCCAACAGAAACCCTCACATTGTGGAAGACTGAGTTCCAATTCAAAAGTATTTGATCAAAACTGAGTAGTATAGTTTGATCTTGTTACATTACCTTGTTCTTTTCACCTTTCCCCATATGATTTTTTTTTATTTGTAATTAATTTTTCAGAATAAATATCTGATCTTAAATGAGCCTGCAGATCAGAACTTTCTTTTTTTAGTTTTTTTCCTTTTCCCAGAATTTCCAGAACAGCACAATGTTACTTTTGACCTAGAGCAAGAGTAAAGGAGGTTACTCTTGAATAATGGTGTATTCATTGGTGCTTAGAATAGCATGTCTTTTGCATTCCTATAAAATTTTATTACTCATGGTGAATGACATATTTGAATGGCTGCTGTGGGATGAATACCTTATGTTCCATCCATGATCTGAAACTCTTTCATTTAATTTGGGGGTGGTATCCTAGTATGCCATTTAATCTCATGGAGCATTTCCAAATGGAATCCTTTAAAGAAAGGTGAAGTACTGCAGCACAGGACAAATGTGTTATCTGGTAAGCCTGAGAAGCAAGTAGAACTTTCTAGAGAGGGGAGAGGAAAACAGTGACCATCACCTATGAAATATATGCTGCAGAAAAAGTTGGATCAACATTTGGAATTTATAAATGGATAAATAAATGGATAAATGAATAAATGGAATTTATGGTAGTTGTGGAAGTGTCTTCTTTAATACAAAAGTATGATTACACATATAAGCTGCCACTAAAAACACTGTTGTGAAAATGCATCAAGTTTGGCCTGTCTTCCAAGCTGCTGAGGGCCTAAAAATGTACTTTTTCAACTTAATGCAATTTGAAATTAGTATTTTGATTTCACATTCCTTTTTTGGAGTGTTTGGGTTGGGTTGATGCTGGCCAGCTGCCAGACACCCCCAATCCAGTCACTCCCTCGCTCCCAATCCTCAACAGGGCTGGGAAGAAAATAAGATGACAAAAGCCTATGGGTAAGGATAAAGACAGGGAAATTACATACCAGCTACCTCTGGGGAAAAACAGACTAGTCTTTGGGAAAATCACTTTAATTTATTACTAATTAAAATAGATTTAGGTAGTGAGGAATAAAGACAAAATTAAAATGGCATGTTCCTCCCAGGCTCACCTTCACTCCTTCACCCCCAAGCCCCACTCTGCCCTGAGGGACGCAGGAGATGTGGGTGATGTGGTGATGTCTGTATCACTCCCTCTTGACCACTCCTGATCCATCATGGGCTCCTCTGCAGAGGCTACAGCTTCCTCAGGAGCTGTACATCATGATGATCCATGAGAGAAGAGATCTCCTGTCCCTCCTCCTCTCCCGTCAGGATTGGCAGGGCCATTTCTCCCCCTCTTCCCCTCACCCCTTTCTGCCCTGGGCTGAGGGTCTCAGCTATGCCTGTCATTGGCTCTCCCCATGGATACCCTTGCAGCCCCTACCAGCCCCTATTTTGATCAGAATTGTTTTAAAAATTTGGGTCAGGAGTATGAAGATGAACCTGTGAACATATACATACATTGAAAATACATTATTGGTTCATAGTTTCAGAAAATGCAGACCATACAAGTAGTGATTTTAAGGAAATTAGAGTAGTTTTCAACATCCTAAAGATTAAAAACACTCATCAGGTTTTACACAGATTTTAGTCCAGAAAACTAATATGCAAAAAGCCACTGGCAATACTAGTTGGCCAAGTCCCTTGAGATTCCTCTCTAAAGAGGTTAACTTTAGTAAAAATCCAAGAGGTTTTTAAGGATATTAGTTTGGAGGATGCTTTCCTTACCAGGCAGTGGCACGGAGTAGATGGTCAGAAATTTTGTGTGTCAAAGGGAACCTGTTTAATGCCTGTCTTTGTATTCAGTCCCCAGTACCGCTGAGGAGGGGACTGACTTACATTTGTTTAGACTTCCTCAGCCACCACACACAGTTTTGATTCTACATGAAAGTTGTATTATTTTAAACCTTGAATAATGGAAAAGTTCTACAGCCGTTGGAACTTCTCATATCTTTTTATCTGATAGTTTCCTGGCTCATGATAAAATCAGTTCTCTGCAGGAATAGTTTTTTACTCAGTGATGCTCAATGCCAGCATGAGTAAGACAGACATGCTGTACAAAATGCAATGTATTCCATGATAACATCAGCAAGCCAAGAGTACCTCTGAAACTGTAACACAATTATTTTATAGAAACACTAAAATACATATGAAGCAAACAAAAACACACTAAGCATGCTAAAATATCTAGTTTGTTTTGTCTCAAGGGAGCATGTGTAGCAGCTTAAATAAGCCTTTACATTGCAGGTGGAAGAACAACCTGCCTGCACCACTCTATCCAACACTGACCTAAGCAGAGACATTAGAGGTCAATAGAAATGCTGTTTATCTTAATGTTTGAATCTGGTCTGTACAGCCTGAAGACACAATGAAAGTAAGGCTTCTTACACACTATTTTCAGCTATTTTTCAGGACAACAGATTTAATGACATAAGAATGAATTAACTGACAGTCTCTCCTCCCTGTATTCTCTGTTAATAGAAGATAATTCAAGCTGAACTCGAAAAATAAGACAGACCAGATTTATTGTCCCCAGTGGGACCTTAAT
>WAAG01070816.1:1775-14467 GCA_013390105.1 Tichodroma muraria | reverse complement strand
TGTCTTCTGTGGTTTTCCATTATTGTTCATGATTTCAACAAGTAAAATCCCAAACAAGTGTGAAGCTTCTATTTCTCCATCTTCTTGAACATCAAGCTGGGCAGTCACAGATGAATACTCTCATCTACCTTAAAATTACTGAATGCAAATGGTGTTTAATTTGTTTTGTCTATCTCCCAGAAAATCTTCAGAATGTTATAGAGAGACTAAAAAACCTCATCCACAATGTTAATTATATATACATGACAGATTTACTTTTCTAGAAAAACGTTTTGGTTTGTTTTTTACTTTTTTATCCCCTGATGTAAATCTGTGCTCAAGAATTGTGATCTATAAGCATGTTCTATTTTGGTGGGAATTCTTGTCCTCGGTGGGAATTTTTGTCCTTTCTTTTAGTGTAGATTTACAAGATATTTAAACAGATATTTCTCTGTCACTGTTTAGGCTCTTAAATCAAAATTGCGCTTTCCTAGGCATATTTTCTGTCAAATTCCATTCCAGCATTGATTTGAAAGAGTTGACATCCATTGATCCAGTATAAGATTGACAACAATAAATGGAGAATAAGCCCCCTTTTTTAACCTCAAAAATTATTCTTTTGATGAGTAATTTATATTTCCAAATACATATATAAAATACTACTAGTATCAAATTTTCCCTATTGCATTTCACAACATAGGATTTTATAATATATTCTGCAGAATAAAGTCCACAGCTTGTCAGTTATTATAAAAAGAATAAAGTATTTCTAATCTGCAATTGCATAAATTAGTTGCTTGAAGAAAGAGCCTTAAGGCACTACAGAGTTAGACATTGTTATCATTTGTGAGGTGGCAAAACTGTCTTGTCTTTCTGTGCTACAGAAAAAAAAAAAGAAAACCAAAACAGAATTTCTATATTAAAAATACTATAGATTTTTAACAATAAATTTTATATTTAATACTAAAGGTATATTTAAATGGTAACAATTAAAAAGTGCTAATTTTATTTTAAAGCTATTTTATGCTGGAATAAGTAATGATTTGGCATACATTTTCAAAGGCTTCTTTTCAGAGCATCTTAACACCTATTTATAACGGTGGAGCTGAGACTGTGTGCATGTTAGCATTTTAAAACAAAACCAACATAATTTTTAACATTCTGCTAATCTAATCACATTGCCAGAATCAGTATATGAGAGATTTTCAGGATATTGTTTTCAGAATAATATGAGGGAAAATAGTGATATAATTCACATGTGTAAGCATAAAAATGGAAATAAATCCTTCTCTTACAAATTCCAGTTATCATCATATTTCTTGTTCTTTCACAGTGTCAAGAGATAAAATATGGCAACACACATTCAATGGATGCACTGTTATGGAAAAATCATATTATCAGAGAATACCAGTTTGGAAGAGACCTCAAGGATCATCTGATCCAACTTTTCTTGTCAAACATACAGTGCAGACAAGCTGGCCCAGTACACTCTAGGAACCAGGTCCTTTAATAGTTCACTGGTTTAATGTAATCGTAAATATTTTTGCATGCAATTTCTTATTAAATTGACAAAAACATTCTTAAATTTTTGAAAATAGTAGTTCAACAAATAAAAATAATTCTAAACTTTAAAAATGTGCATTTTTTCAAAACCAATTTTATTTCTGTTTTATCTAGAAATGGATATGTCTAATAATTAAATGCAAAATAGAAGTAATTAATGAAATTTTACTATGATATGTTTACTTTGTTTGTTAGAAGCTGGAGAAATGTACACCAGAAGCTCAAAATAACATAATCTAAGTATTTCATATGTCTCTTTATTGTGGACAGGGATATCTAACAGATTTTTCCACAGTATACAATATCCTCTCATTCTTCTATGAACAAGTGGTTCCTTTAGAACCAGATTTTCCTTGTTTCGTTAAATTTTGTTTTATTCTGTGTTTAAAAGTATTTTTAAGAGCACCTGTTCTGATTCTTGGGTGTGCTGGTAGAAACCCTGAAATGATACATTTACTCTGGAAAATGCTACAGCAGAGGTATAAGTCCATGTGCAAAAAAAACCCAAAACCAAGTAAAAAAAAAAATACAAAAATTATGTCAAACCCTATGGTTGATACAGAATTTTCTTTCATTTGGGAAGATATCCCTTTATCCACCACAGCTCTACCCCTAAAGAACCATTTTGTTGATATAATGTCTGCCTTTATAAAAACGGTTTGCTGGAATGATGGCACTATGCTGACAAATCTCCTCAGGACAACTTTCTGACTAATCCTGCTGATACCAGCAGTAATACTCACAGACTAAGTTGCTATCAAGCAGGTATGCAGGGAAAAATCATACTAGAAGAGCTAAGAAACAGGAGAAGAGGTGATATATACATTCCTTTTTGGAATAAAGCAGACTACTCACCCAGCAAAAGCCATAGCCAAGTGGCCAACTTAGAAGGAAGAGAAACTGTCAGTGAAACAGTCTGGAGAGTCTGCCAAAAAGCCAGATGCTGCTACTGAAAAACTACCTCCCACAAACTGGCATTGGTGTCTTACATAGCTGGCAGTCAGTGGTGGTACCTGCTTTGCTAAGCCACAGTCTGTCTTGAATATATTATTTTACTAGCCTTCCCTGTACTAATCAATGGGTAATATTATTCTGTCTTCACTTATTAAATTCTCCTTAAAAACTATTGTGCTTTTGACAGATGTAAGAAAAAAAAAAAAAAAAAGTAAATGTGAACACCATATTTTTGAAGGGAAGAAATGGTGATTTCTTTTAAAAATGCTGCACAGGGCATATGATCTTCAAACCTTGCTGTTTGCTTACTGGTGTAATTTATTTCTTCAATATTTTGACATTATCTAGGGATGACTGTTGGCACTACAGTTGTCACTACTTGGAGAAATGAGCAGTTTAATGAATTTCTGTTCACTGAAACACTGAAAATTAAGGTTATGGAGCCTGCTGGATGTGGAAAAGCAGTTTATGAACATTTCCGGTACCTGTAAAAGGAATAAAGTCTATCTTTGTGCTGTGCTTTCTGCAGAACGCCTGTAAAAATATACAGAAAGAAAGAAATAAAACAAAATTCCTAGATTTGAAAAAACTCTTATATTTTGTTGAGAAGAGAAATTCTTCTCAGGAATTAGCCCTTGCTTATGTGAGGCTAATTTCTATAGTGATTGTGAAATTCTGGTTCACGAAACAGAGCTCTTGCTTATTGTGAGCTGGAGTGTTGGCATGATGACTACACAAAGCAACATCAAGGTACTGCTTATTTTCCACTGAATTGTATCCACAGAGGAATTTTACTGTCACATGTTTCCAACAATAATATCCCATCTACAAATCCAGACATAAGTACTTAAAAGTTTCACAGAACAAATGGAGAAATTGCTTCTCATGAATTGATGGAAATGGAATCTGTATAACTAGACAGAGGTTTTTGTCTTTTTTTTCTCTCAGGAGGAAATTCTCAGTGACTCATAGTCAAAAAAGACAGCATGCAAATGGAGGACAACATAAAATAATTCCACCAGAATTTCTAAGAAAATAACTGCCAAGTCACTACTAAAAAATGTGAATTACAGAAGAAATTGAAATGGCTTCTGCAAAAGCACAATATTATCAGTAGACGCTCATATAGATCAATTAATTGTGACAGCAAATTAGGCTCTGCTGCTTTGTGAGAATCATTCTTAAATAATATGTAAAAGTTCTGTTATTTCAGATAATGTATTGCCCCTTATTTCCTTTGAAAAAAATACTATTGAGTTACAGAATGCATTAAGAAGAATGTCTTGTTCCCTATTATCACTGATGTCTCAATCCATGGAAATGTTAACATACTTTTGGTAATAGTTCATTGTTGCATAATGGAAGGGGATATCTATCTGGTGCCTGCCTCATTATTTTCAACACGGCACTGAGATTGCATTAGGATTAACTGAAATGTAAGAAATACATTGTAATCAATGGGCTCAGACTCCTCCAGCATGTTTTAAATTAACATTAGACACTTCACAGATCAGGCATTCTGTGCAATTTTCTGTGTTTCAGTGGATGATCACAGATGGATCATCATACATGATCACATGCACCTGGTCACTGTGGGACTAAATATTTGTGCTTAAATCCTGCTGGGCTGCATGTGTCGGGGGGCAGGGAGGGCTAGTGGCCCCTTGAGGGAGGGGAGCCAGTAGCTGTAGGCCATGGCATGTCTGGCAGGACAAGGACGTCACAGGGATGGGACATGGTCCCACAGCTCCCAAAGAGGGGAGTAGGGCAGGGCCAGTGCTGGGAACCGGGGTGAGACACAGGCCTGGGGAAGCCAGACAGGCATGGAGACGTCAACAGGTGGCTCCCAGACCTTGTCACATGTCACACCCACATCGCAGCAGAGCTGGCTCCCGCCACCTATAGCCCATTCATTCTCAGGAATGAAAAATGTACAAAACTTGTCATTTGGTCTTAGAGTTCATTTTACACTTCTCTACAACTGACAAAAAGAATTTGAAAACTGAATTCAAATAAAAGTTGAAAATTCAAGATTACTTAGCATCTTTACAAAACTAAAATAATTAAAGTGTTGGGTTTGTGAAGATACTTACTGAATACTATTTTGCCTTTTATGAAGAAGTTTTAAAAAGTTTTCTCTGCTTCAGAGTTGAAATTAAGAAGGTAACCCATATTTACTAATGTTTACAGCATTCTTCATTAATTGATAGACATGTTTTCACAAAAGATTTGGTGGGTAATTAGTTGATCATAAATTATATCTTCTCTAGAAACAGATACTGGCAAATCATAAAGAGGCAAGATATTCAATTTGGCAACATATGCTATGTTTCAGGTGCCTGCTTCATGTTTTGAATTCTATGAATAAAAAAAAAATCATATTCTTTTTAAATAAATTAGACAACACACACTTTTAAGAAAATAGTGAGACTTATTGAAAGATTAAAAATTATATCGCTATATGTTATGGAGTTGTTGATACTGCAAGAACAGATATCCTTTATGAGTTCTTGTAATAGGAAATAGTTTTAAATTCTCTCTTCAAATCTTCCGTTTCTGAAGTTTCAAGAAATTGAGAGTGCTGCTTACACTCTTTTGCCTAAAACACTGTGGAAAAAATATTTTCTTTACGTAATTGTATTCAGATAGAAATCTCTTTGGATGTGAATTCACTGAATTCAAATTAAGTTATTGAAGGCATAAGCAGTGTTACAAATTTAATTTGAACACAAACATATTTAAATGTACAAAACGCACTGTAGCTGAAAATGTGTATCAGTTAAAATAATGAACTCAAAACTAAGATAACTTCATTTTATATTTGATTATCTAAGAAATGCACAAAACAGTGAAATAGTTGTTTTGTTAAAGTAAATGACATTTTTAATGTATTCCCCAAGGAAATAGTTGTTTAATATTTTTAATGTAGATTTCCTTTATTTCTATGCAATGTAGAAAGTCACTCAATTGAGGCTTAGAGGACAAAAAGGAATTACGCCACAAAAAGTCCATTATGAACCTCAGCAAAAAAAATTTGTAATCACATGCAAGATGAATGACTATAGTTCTCCACTTCAACATGTTTATTGGAAGAATTACTCTGTAAAGAGTAGAAAAGTGTTTACACACTATAGCAGAATGGATGGGAAAAAAAAAAACACAAAAAAACTGCTACATGCAGCATTCTATTCCTTTACAATAGTGATATTAAAGAAAGGATTTTATCACAGTTCCTCTGAAATTTTCTGTTGAATTAATTTTCATGTCAAAACCATAATTTTCACTTTATCATTATTTTTCAGAAGAGATTTTAATTAGATTTATTCCTCTTAATTTCCCAGCATGAATAAGAGAGTGAAATATTAATCTTTTGATAAAATCAACTTGTACATTTTTTTTCAAATCCCACTATTTATTTCTAATATTATTATTTCTAATAATAATAATATTTATATCTAATATTATTTCCTCATATTTAACCTGATACATATTTATAATATTTATTTTGATTCAATTTCACAAACATAAACCAGCATTTTTTCATGTTTCATTGTATTATGAAAATTGTTTTTCTCATTTTCTTTCCTTTATGTAGGCAGATCTATGTCCTCCAGAAAGATGGCCCCTGATTTTTCTAATTAGTTTTTTCTGGGGTCTTTTCCCACATTTTTACTGAACCTAGTGCTAAATCCTACTGTATTGTGGCGTCCTGTAAGCTCTGTCATTTTCCATTGGTTCCTAGATACTATGGCCACATAATTCCTCGTGCACGTTCTACAGTGATAAGCACTTTCTCACCATGTGGTGGAGGTTAGCTGAGCAACCTGCAGAAGTTAAAGAAGAGAATCATGTGCTTGGAGGACTGAAAGAAGGGAAATACAACATGCCTTTATATTTATCTGCTATGAACCTTGTTTTCCCAGTGGCAAGTGAGTAATCGGTAAGGATAAATAGCACATAAAATAGGTATTTAATTTTGTGTTAATCCTCCCCCAGTCATAGACCCTTTCCAAAACAGAGAGCTGTAAATTATCCATCATAAAAGTTATGGGAACATTAATTAACAAAATAAAATTATAGGAGAAATTGTTTGTTTGGACCAGAGATTCACACAAATTATAACATAGAGACAGTTACCAGAAAAGTATTTGTGTCATTGTTATAGAGGAGGAGGAGAAAAAGATTATTTTGCAGTTTAAAAAGTAGCTACCTGCAATATGCTTGCAGACTGTGTTGATGATATTAATGGAATGAAACCCAGCACAAGAAAATTAATAAGTTTGGGGGAAATGAGGAATGTGTTTGGGGATGTGTCTCATTTTAACTGAAGTGAAAATACTTATATTTTTCCAGACTTCTTTACAATATAAAAATACAATGCCAATCAATAGGCAATCTATAAAATTTAATGAGCACAATCACACCTTCATTATTTAACAGATTAATGCATTAAATACTTCTGAACATCTTTTATCCATGCAGACATGTGCATGAATAATAAAACAGATGGTCAGTCCCTTCTTACGTACACACAGGACTGAATTTGTGAATGCAATGTCAACTCATAATTGAGTTGGAATTCCTCAACTTTATTTTTTAAAGAAATCTGTCTTTTCCAATTATCATTGCCTGATTCAAAGTACCAGAAAAGATCAAATGTGTCTTTGAAATTATAAAGGAGATATACTGCTATTACTAAGGTAGTAGTTATCCAGTGATGGATAGAACATAATTTGCAACACATTTTGACATACAATTAACCAAGATATTGTCCCATGATGCTTGGTTTGATTTCTTTTTCTCCAGGACATCTTGGCATATTTTGGGGAAGACATACTTCTGATTCTCATGGACGCTCTCTTTTTCTTTCTATTCAAACTGGAGAAGTGATGTCATCTGCACTGAGTTCTGTGGGAAAGACTCAAGGAGGCAAGTTAACGGCTGCATTTTTCACTGCATGTGCATCTGCAGAACCAAACCAAATTTTTTCTTTGGTGTGTGTTCCTCATTCCTTCATTGTCTGTCAAGGGTAAGTAGTGTATTTCACAGGAGGGTATAGGTTAATTACTGGCATAAGCATGACTTCTCCTGCACAGGATGCAGTGTCACAGCATCTGCTGTGCACTTGCATAAAATTGCAGCGGGCAATGTGGGGAAAATGTAATGTCATTGGGAAGTAATGGACTGAAACAATAGGAGCACCTGCTTCCTCCCAGGTATCTCCTGGATGTATTACTGTATACATCAACTGCATCTTGCTGTAGCTGGTAGCTGTCCACTTAATATCCACAAAGTCAGCATGGGTCTGGTGACCACTGGTTTGGCTCAAATTAGAGGCCACGGGCTCGACATCACTTTCAAAATTAAATCAGTTCCTTATATAGGACACCATTTATGTCCTATGGGTTACCATCTGTCATACATACATCATCAGGTGCAAATTTAGTTAGCAAATTGCTTAGACCATAAAATAGGTACTCAAACTTCAGTCATTATCAGAGCAATGCATGGAGTTTAAATTCTGTATCTGGACAGTTCTTGGCTTAGATTTCCTCACTGTACTATTAAAGTCTTACATGTAACTCTCTTAGGTTTTTTAACAGACAGCATACATCCAGCTGATTATTCTTGTACCTGGGTTTTGCAAACATCCACATAAGCATTGCCCTCCTGCTATAGTTTTTACAGGTAAGAGTTTACCTACTAACTTTCTTGTAGCTTCTAATAAAGTGCTTATCACACACAACACAACTTTTCAGAGAAAAGGCATTTTGATTTTAAAAGAAATGTTGTATTTGAGAATTGGTCTAACTTCTTGAATTGTTGCTGCTAATGAAACGACATCTCATCTCAACTACTGATGAGATCAATGAAAGAACCCAAAGAAGATGGGAAAGGTGACATTCATCAACAATGGGTTGTACAACAATAGGACTCTAAATAGGATGAATCAAAACCAGGGTTGGTTCCTCATGTCTACCTTTGACTCAGTGGGTATGTTTATTTTAAGGTATGGTTATCACAAAAATGTGCAATGTAGGTGTAAACAGGACAAGTCAGGAAATATGCTTTGAACCAACTTGCTTTCTCACCTTTTTATCTATCTGCCCATCCAATATCCTGTTATCTTCATCAAATGCCACACAGTAGAAATGTTAATGATCCAACACCTTTTGTATACTATATATTTTGTACATGATTCAAATGTTCCAGTCCTAATTGTGTAGCAAGTATTGTTATCAGTAATAAAACCTTCTCATACTTGATTTATATTATCAAATAGAGTCAAAGCTAAGGAAAAAATGGCCGTAAACAAAAGAAAAGAAAAAAAAAAGAAAAATAAAAGAATGATAATATAAGACAGATTTTAGACTTGGGTTTTTTTTTTACTCTGTTCAGAGATTAGAAATTTCAGGATCTAGGAGTGGTTAAAAAAACGGGCCTATTTGCTCATATGAGTGGTGTAGATAAATAAAATAAAGAAACTAAAGCCAAACAAAAAGAGGAGAGAGTAAAGGATACAGTCAATTCTAACTAAATTAGACTGTGAAAACAAATTGTAAATAACCCTAACAGCCAAGACACATCATGGTAAACCGTCCATCAGTTATGCACTTCCAATCTCTTTCTCAGTTTCATAGGTGTCAAAATTGTCCTGTCATGTATTCCTACTGTGTCCACATGTAAATGAAATCAAATGCAACAGTAATATCCCTATCTGATTTATCAGGGCTATTCTATTAACATTTTGAGGGTTTTTATTTTTCTAGTAAGAGTTAAGACTCCTTTATTTTTATTAAC
Source organism: Tichodroma muraria (assembly GCA_013390105.1). Lineage (NCBI taxonomy): Eukaryota > Metazoa > Chordata > Aves > Passeriformes > Sittidae > Tichodroma > Tichodroma muraria. Next base: position 5,170 of record WAAG01070816.1, on the reverse strand, counting down.
AGTTAAGACTAGGGAAGGCTAAATATGTTTGGGGGTTTTTTTCCATCTCTGCAAATAAGAGTTGACATTTGGTTTAATTTTAATATTTAAAACATCTTTCTGAAGTTTTGTTCTTCTTTTCCAGTCGATTCTACAATGATGATGATAGTATTTGCAAGAACACTGAATACAATTAACTACCAACTTGTTGTTTTTTTCCTAAATTAAGTACTGCATGTTTTAAAGAAGTGCTGTGATCCCACAGACAGGAAAAGAAACTAAAGCTTTACCTGATGGAGCACCAGTGCCAGTTAGTGGGTGCTGATCAGCTTGTGTCATCTTGTGATGGAGCCTGTACGTGCCTCATTCCCTTCCATGCCTTCTTTTTATGGCATGGAAAAAAAAGATCAAAACTATCAGGATTGCAATTATTGCCACAACTATTATTGTGGAGAACATGAAGAGGGTGGACAAATTCTTGTGGTCTTGTACAAGTCCTTTCTCTATGTGTACTGTGTTCTAGGATGCTCAATACTTATAACTGCAAAAAAATTTTTGTAAAGAAACATCAAAGATAAAATGTCCTGTTAGATTTATGTTTTGATATTAATTTCCTGTGTTCACTCTGCTTTCGAGAGAACAAATATTCATATCAGTTCTGTCTCACATAAGCCTTTTTCTAGGAAAAATGCTAGTGACTTTTTACATTTTTGATGATCTTTTTACTGAGAGCAAGCAAGTCATTTTTATGTCAGTGTTAGTAAATGTTTATGCAATTTTGCCTGACTGCTTCATATGACGTACTGTATTTGCTTCTTCTGTCATTAGAGGATTTCAGAGAAATGTGGTCAGCAACAATTTCTTTGACAGTAATAGCAGGAAAACATGATAATACTAACAGGTCATATTATAGGAAACCTGTCAAAATAAGATTTCAGGTCAGGAAGGAAAAAGGCCAGTGGCAGTTCCTGGAACAGACTAGCATAACCTTCATATCAAAATGGAATATTTAACATCAGGGTAGATTATTGCACTGAAAGATGGAACACGCCCTTCTATATACATCCAATATCAAGCTTATACTAGGGAAGTGAATGTGAATAGATTCATGAGAAGTTCCCAGGGTCTTTGTGACAGAAAGTAAGTCCAAAAAAGTGAGACTCTTCTACATGTAGCCTCAACTTCAGAGATTTTAATTTGGGTAAATTTCTGTTTATGTTTCTCCTTCAAAAAACAGCAAAATCAGGCTCTCAGGTGAGGATGCCCAGAAGAGTGAGATTTGCATTTTTTTTAGAAACTGTAAGACTTAAGCAACTAATTTAAAACATAGAAATCTAACTATAGAACTGCAGTTTCTTTTCTGATAGGAAGGTGTAGGAAGATGTAGATCGAGAACACAGACGTGGACGTAAAATTGGAAGAAAGATTTTTAAACTCTTAGTCTCACTAAGATATTGCCCTCTTGCAGCTATGTCAGGATTTGACTTCATCCAGGGTTATCTGTTCAGTTATCTCAGGAAATTGTTTGTCTTATTTTATTATACTTCTATGGTAGGATCATCCACAGTCTGTGATACACTCCTTAAAAGTCGTCTTTAAAAGATTGTGATGAGTTGACCTTGGCGAGCAGCCAAACTCCCACCTTGCCTTTCACTCCCCTCTCCTATGACATCAGGAAAACATAGAAAAAAGAAGACCGGCCTCATATTTCATTCTGTATAGTCTGGGGTGAGCTGCATGGTGCTTTCACTCGAAGTTAAAGCACATTTCATTTGAACATTGTCTGCTTGATGCCTGCTCTGAACCTTGTACATAATGATGGTCAACTTCTATTTGTCATCTCTTTATTTGTTTCAAATATGAAAAAAGTGGACGAGTTCTATGCTTATGTTGGCTTGCTTACACTGACCCCAGGAGTTTTTACAATCTGTCTGAAACCATTACAACACAAAGTGAGTATTAATAACAATTAATAACAATTAATAACAATTGTTATTAATAATAATACCCATTAATAACAATTTTTAATAGGCTACATTAGGCTACATATCTTTATTGGGTGAAAATTTACACTCTTACTGAAAACAGACATTAGATGAGATCTAAGAAGAGAGTCCCATAAACCAAAAACCTTTTCTCTCAGTAAGCATTGAATAGAAGATATTTTATCTTTAATTTTTGTAAAAATTATTGTCTGTTCAAGTATCCTGTGACAGAATAGATTTTAGACAGTCAGAGAGAATCTTACTGAGTTCCAAAAGAAACCAGTTCACAAAAGAAAATCACATGGAAGGAAATCCATAAATTCAAGATAAAAGAAATGTAAAAAATTTTTGTGCTTTTAAATATTAATTGCAGACTCTGCATGTAGATGAAATAGAAGTTATTTAGTATAAAAGATAATAGGAGAAAGAGAAGAAAAAAGGAAGTAAGAGAAGTGTTGCAAGAAACCAGAAAACATATTTCTTAAGATTAATTTCTTTTTGGTGAGAATGATAATATTTAAAGTGTCTGCAGAACACAATAATTGAGCTGTAATATACCAAGCCTGACCATATGTTTTAACATCAAAATGCATCTTATAACAGTATAGAGGGAGTAAATGATTAGATTACAATGTATTGATCAAAAATGTGAAAGTCTTAAAATAACAACAAAACTCCCCCCAAAATAAATGATAATCATAATTATAAATAATAATCACTAATCAAGGAATTTTAAATTGAAAAACACATGACCCAGAAGAAATTATGACATTATATAAAACCTTAATTAGAGAATGCTTACTGTTAAGAATTTCATTTCTTCACATATCACAAGAGCTTCTGGAAAACGATCAAAATTACTGGTTGGCAGGTGAAGAGCAACTGAAGGAGCATTTTCATGTATTTCACCACTGAATTTTGGAACTGCTCCAAAATTATTCAAGGGTGGAAAATATTATCTGTTGAACAAAGTGTAAAGAAGGTGTAGGAGTTTGGCCGTGATTGGCCAAAGTATATTACTGACACTTGATAAAACCAATGAAAGCGTGGGTATGCCTTTTGCGAATACACCTTTTAAATGCGAACGCGGGAACCAGCTCTCTCTTGGTTTCCGGCTGGGATACAGGTAACAGCTCCTGCCGGCCGCTCCCTTCTCCCCTTCCCTCCACGTGGCCCTCATGGTCTGGGGGGGAGGGGGAGCGGGTCAGGCCAACCGGGAAAAAGGGAAAAAGATCGCAGAGCCGAGCTATGAGCTACGCTGCTGATATCTGGCTGATGGAATTCGAGTTTCCTTCTCCTGCAGCATGGTCGGTGAGATAACTCCTCAGGGCTGTCTCGGAGCCACGAAAGATCACGCCATTAAGATCGTGTGGGGATGGCTTTTCCTGAGTAGAGTTCACTCTGGACTAATTTAACCCTAATGAGACCGAG
>WAAG01070815.1:0-50945 GCA_013390105.1 Tichodroma muraria | reverse complement strand
AACAGATAATAAACCAGTGTATACTGAGGAAATTCTGTGACTTCTGATAGGAGCTACCAATGTGGGCTTCTATGAGGCTGTTTGGACCTGAGTGAGTAAACACAGCACCTCCTTCTTTTAGGTACAGGTGGAGCACAGCTGATTTTCCTTCTCAGGTTCAGCCTGCAGTTGTGCAAGAAGACAACTATGCTGCAGTGTAAGGCTAAAACCATCAAGCCTCAGCATGAGGATATAACTCCACAGGGTTATTTTGGCATGTGACTTCTCATTACTTAAATCCTCTAATACTCAACAGAAGTTTCCTCCTACAAGTTTGCAGAGTGTTTTTATAGGGCAATTTAGCCTCTTTACCCTGGGTGTTCTTTTCTCCTTCACTAAACTGTCTTGTGGCCTGTCAGACCTGCATGAGTTTGTTTTCAGCTGTGAGATGAAGTGTAATGTTACTCAAACTCAGCTTGAGAAGGAGCTGCTTTATTTCCAGGCAAGGCGGAGCGTGGGCAGGAGCTGTGCAAGCTGTGTACGTGACTGAGGACAGCTAAGTAAGCAGGTACTTAACATGAGCAAGCAGTTGAAGGAATGCAGGCTGGGACAGATGGCTTTGGGGCAATCTGAAGAACAGGGAAGGCAATTAAGTTGAAAAGTATCTGCCTGGGCTCAGGAGCCTTTGTGTTCTTACAGCCCTGGTTTTCACTGCTGTCTGGGTGACTTCTCAGTGATGGTGCAGTGCTGCCTGAAGTGGTCAGCTTTACATCCACCACTTAGCTGTGTGCAACCAGAGCTTCTCAGCTGCTAGCATTCAGGCTGAGGCAAAGCCAGGGTATCTATAAGGTTCTGAAAGTTAGTTCTAGAAAATACGGCCAGAAGGAACTGAAGCCAGTGTGTTGTATACTGACTATTAGAATGAGAATATCTGGGTGAGGTGCTGCTGGTTCCACACTGAATACCCAGACCCTACTCCACACAGGTAGTGTAGAACTGCCCATAGGGAATGTCTTTGAGACAGCTTGGTCCAGGACAACTTAGGGCTGTAAGTCCTTCAGGTAGTTAAGTGTGAGTATGATGGCCTCCTTTGAGCAGGGAAAAAAAAAGCCCTAAGGAATTGCTCCTCTTGCAAAGTGTCAGTTAAAGGAGAAAGTCAAATGTCTGTGTCCTCACTTGACTTGCTCATGTAATATTAGACTGGACTGTAGGAAGTATCTGATGGAGCAGCCTTGATGATACAGTCATCTGGAACAGAGGTAAGTTGCTGTGTAGCATCTAATTGAAAAGGTCATGGAATAAAATTTGGTTATTTGTGATCTGCATTATTGCTTGCTTCTCTATTTGCAATGGTCTCTATTTGCAATCGCATTGCAATGCAATGAGATTTAATATTAGTCTGAAGTGATCGTGTCCTGTGTCAAAATAACTTCAAAAAATCAGCTTTTTGAAGAAATGAATATAAAAAATTTATATTCAGCATGCTCTTAAAGCAGCCCTTTCTAACAGTGGTTTACTTCAGAATGAGCTTGCTGTTTTGCATGGGTTTTTTTGAACTTTAATGATAATGCTTCAAGATTGAGGTGCTTTTTTTATAGGTGCTTTAATTCTGTTGGCTCATGTTAGGTACCTCAAAGGGCTCCCTGCAAAGGGGGCTCCCTTCTGCCTGTGCCAGCAAATGGAGATGCTTTTTAAGTGTGTGGCGGCAGTTCATTTGCAGCTGAGGACTACGGAATGCCTTTTGTTGGGAGGAAGATACTAAGGATGCCTGGTTTGCTTTTTCTTAATTTTTTGATAGTTGGATTGCTATTTATATTAATGTCTTGACAGTTATTTACTTCAGCAACAGTCCAAACAAGGGAAAAAAGTAACTGGGTATTGTGAAATGGGGCCTAAATGTACTGCATATTATCTCCAGTCCAGTGTTTTGCTGGCCTGGAATAGCGAAAGAAGTAGGGGTGTCCTTAAATTTTCCTTCATGGGCAATAAAGATGGCAAATAACATATTTAGTCACACCAGGATTATGGTTAATCCTGTAGGTCACATCAGAAGAAATCTCTATCACTGAAGTTGCAAACCCAGGTTTTTGCCTCCAAGGCATGTCCACTCATGGAGTCTGTGATTTCCTGGCATCATATTTACTAGGAAAAGCTACCTCCAGGAACTGCCAGTCAGCCCAGTGTGAAACAATTAAAAAACTGAAAAGATCTGGCGAGTGTCTCCCTGGTGAGTCACTGGGCAGAGGCAGCGCAGGGCTCTGCATCATCCTCCCCAGCCTTGCCAGGTGCTTCACTGCCTACCTGAGGGTACAGACGCTTAATTTTTAAGAAGTGAAACTGCTCCTTTGTGATTCAGGCACAAAACTTATGCCAAAATGGAATTCCTGCCTGGTTTTGTTTTGTCTCCTTTGGTGTTTGTATTGGCTTGGCATTTTCATATTTTGTATCCCGTGTCAGTATTTGTTTCTGGGAAGAAAGTTTTGCTTAAAGTTTAATTTCTGCAATTTGTTTGTTTAAACTTGTTGGCAACTTTGAAACACTGCAGTGTGCTCCACATGCTAGTATCAGTGTTGCTATTAGTGACTGCTGTCCAAAGAAAAAAGCAGCAATTAGACAGGGAATGTTTTTTATGAAATAGTTGGGAGTATTCTCAGTTATAATAATATTTGGGAATATTTTTTAGCTATTTTGTGGCTAGTTTTTAATAAACATAGGGTTACTTTGTGGCTAGTATTGAGTCAAGATTGTACAGAGCTGAACCCAGTGAAAGTTCCCCCCACCCCTCCCAGACTTGGAGTGTATATGGTGGAAATATTCCCTATATGTAATATATATATAGCCATGATAACAGTTAGATATGATAGACTACAGCTGACTTGAGCACAGCAAGAGCTGTGAGGACAGACAGACGTGTGTTTGTACGTGACAGATGAACAGTGAGTTTATTAGAGAAAAATCATGATGGTGTGTGTTGCGGCTTACCAGGTTAGCAGTTGACAGCTGGACAGGTTGGCCAACCTGAGACTGTAGCTGACATTTCAACAGCTCAGTGTAGTCAGTCTGTGAAGGCTGAAATAGCGTAAGCCTGATGAAAGGGAAGAAGAAGTCGAAAACCAGAATGCAAGCAATGATTTTAAGAGTCATTGGTAATATTAGACTAGTGGAAGGAAAGCCAAGTCTGAACAAAGCATCAGGACACATGTATCAAATCAGGAGATTAGAATTACCAAAAGCCGAACTTAGTTACGAGTGTCAGTGCTCAGATGGATGGGAAGAGCCATCTTTGCTGCTTTCAGAAGGAAGGTAAGGATCTGGGGACAGAGTTGAGAAGCAGAAAGCAGCCCCCCCATGACTGGGTCTGTCGGTTGCGCGGCTGTGTCTCCCGTGATCGGGAAATGCGGCTGGAGGGGACTTTGTGACCTTTTTTCAGCAGTGGTTCACTCAAAGTAATGCCTGAACCTCATTAAAAAATGGAAGCGATCCAAGATGTTAAAGACAGGGAACAAGACTGAAGAGCTAATTTGAGTCATCCACATGAAGTTGTTTATTTTATATTTACATTTGAGAATACTGAAAACACAGATACTTTACTCAGTGGTTGAGGATGCTTCACTCCAGCTGATCACAACAAAAGTATTTCAGTGGGAGTTTGGTCCCCCAGGAGGAAGCTGAGCAGAGTGCAGAGAGCAAAAAGTCTGGGTGATGGAGCCATGTATGACTCCTGGGAACAGCTGGAGCGGGAAGGATGAGGAGAAAAATGAGAGAAGATTAAACCACAAGAAACAAACGAACGGGCAATTACAAGGAGGAGGATGACTGCTTGTGATGAAGACAGCTGGCAGGCTAGGGAAGAAGGGAATTGGTTGCTGAACATTGTCCAGAGAAGGTAATTATTTCTGGCTTTGAGTTCTGGCTCTGATTCTTAGAATATTAAAGGTATATATCTGTATTTTTCATGATAAGCAGCCTGAAAGCAAATGCTGGGAATTTGCCATCTGTGGAGAAACTTCTTTGCTGAGTGGGACTGAAGCAAAGTCTGTTTAAAAAACTCCTCTTTTTATGAGAGTAAGAGGTGAATGCTCTGGACTAGATTAAATGCCCAGTTAAAAAAAATGCTTAACTGCTGAATTCCTTTCCTAAAATTACATAGCATGTGCAGATTTTTCAATACCAAAGTCAGTGTACAAATAAAAAAAAGATGTTGGAGGAAGGCAGTACAGGGTGTATTTTGAAAGCTGAGGTTCAGATGCAAGAAAAAGAGCAATCATACTTCATGTTGGGTTGGCCTATTATAATAAATTAGGATGGTTGACCTTGCTGTGAGTATTTAGTTTTGCAATTTTGCCTTCATCTGGGCTTACTCCGTGATCTCAAGAGCAATCACTGGATGTATCCATCTGTAGTCCTAACTAGATATATTAACTTCTGCATCTATTCAGAGAGCATGTGTATTTTTAAGAGGTTTTTGAAAACACACTGTCTTTTTATCTAACCTGATCTCTTAGTCAATTCAGACCAGAACTTCACATAGAACTTCCTGTAGTGAGATCCCCCTGTTTTAACTGGGAAGCTTTTGTGCCCCAAACATTTGGGCAGGCTGTTCAAATCTCAGATTTGGAGGCCTGAGTGGGGATGAATTTATTGCTTTCCTTGGTATACTGGTTAATCTGACCCAGCTCACTTCTGCTAAATAGAAGCAAGAAAGCAAGAATTTGTAAAACGAGCTCAGATATTTGTTTACACTGTCATTTGGGAAGAACACCTTTCTAACAAGCTGTTTGAACAAACTCAGATGAGAAGGGGGAGAGTTGGGGTGGATGTCTTCAGACTGCACTGTGATGGGGACGCACAAAGTCACGTACCACGGCATCATCATTCAGGAGCACAAGGAGCAGCCCGGGCTTCCTGCACTCCGAGGCTGCAGGCACAGCACCTGCATTAGGCTGTTGTGCCTGCAGCTCTGAAAACAGGCTCTGCTGTACAGGGAGACAGGACTGCCAGCCCTGCAGTGCAGAAGTCTGAAATAGCCCTCTGGAGGGCTGCGGTGGTGTAGTCGCTGCTCTGATCATGACCCTTAGTGTCTGGAGATAATTTTGGCCCAGCTGTTATAAATTAGAAATCACATTAGACTTTATTTCATCTGTCACGTAATCAATGATTAAATTTTACTTTTCTATATTAATAACTATCTGCAGGAGGCAGTTTTTAACCCTACTTTGCTGCTTCAAAGTAAAAACCTACATGTTTTAAATTGCTTGTTGTGTACAACCTGGGTAACAGGTTACAGGACTGTGCAGCTTCCTGCAGGGTGACACTTCCAAATCCTGAATGTTAACACAGAGAATGGTTCCTGGGGACTGTTCAGGATGGCTGAATATACAGTAGATTTGCTAATTTGTTAAAAAGATCTGTGAGCAGTGTCTCATATTTAAGTGTATATGTGTTTGTAGTGGGTTTCTGTGGTTGATTCTTTAGGATGCAGTCATCTTCTGCTAGCCTGAAATACAGCATCTGAAACATAACCACCCCCAAAACAGTATTTCTCTTCAGTCAAGTATGACTGTCAGTTGGATTTTGAGTATTAAACTGGTTTGTTTCCGATTTTAAGTTTGGGGTTTGGTTAGGTATATATAACCTTGTCTAGGGAAAAGTCCTTAGCTGTATGTTTACATGGAGTTTCTTAGAAGAGCAGGGATAAAGCTGTGGTGGTACTTGAAGGTTTTGCAGAAAGCCCCTCTAAATTATTTATCTTTGAAGATGCCACATATGAAATGTGAAGGTATTGGAAGCTACCCAGGAGAGCATAGCACAGAAGATAAAAAGAGAATATAAAGCCTTTCACTGGAGGGTGCTGGCTTTTTGTGTCTTTGTGCATGGGAGAGAACTCATTTGAAGACTCCACCCAAAGGATGAGTGTCAGCAGCAAGGGGAGGGGACTTTCAAGGGACCACTGGAGATAAGCTGCCACCACTCTCCTTGCTTTCCCAGTCTGAGGTTACTATTCCAGGTTATGATGGAAGAAACCGTGGTGAGAGAGAATTCTGCTTTTGCTGCGTGGCATGTGAAGAGGGGACTTTCCTTTGCAAAGTTGCTTTTCTGGGTCCCATCTCGTGTTTTCTAAATTCTGTGTTTAAAATCATGTGAAGAAATCTCTCGTTCTTTAGTAGCTTCAGGCTGGTTTTTGAACATTGAATTTCTGCTTACACCAGATTTCAATGTGTTGCATCAGATTAAGAAACAGCATGTTACTGGCAGGGCAGCCTCTTTGCACATCAAATGGTTGTAGAGGGTGGCAGATGCTGTAGTTGGGAACTGTGTAATAGGAACAAAGTCTTGTCACACTGAGCTCTGACATCTGGGGAGGTCTGGATCCACACTGTGTGGTATGGAGCTGACTCCAGCAGGGAAGCTTAGCTTCCTCCTAATCTTTGCCCTGACTTGCAGTGCTGCTGCAGCAAAGCTGGGGGGCCCACACAGGACTAGGGGATGATTTTTGTGTGTGTTTGTTAACTTCACTGAACAGTCACCTACTTGAAAGGGAAAGATAATTAAAGAAAATAAATAGGGTGGGTAGGGAGTGGAGGAGACCTTTGGGGTTTCTGTGGCACTAGAATTGACAATTTTCATATTGTTTAGGCCTTGTTAAAAAATGTTTTGTTCTGCCTTTGTTTTATATTGAATCCTCTGTGCTTGGTTAGCTTCTTTTCAAATTAAAAAAAAACCCTCCATACATGGATTGAAAGCTTTATCTGTTTATCTCCTCATTAAAAAGACTGTCTATGAAATGTGCTGACAGGGCTTTTACTGTCTTGCTTTCTATTCTCATCACATTTTCCACAGAAAGCCTCCCCTCTGCTGTTTCTAGTTCCATAGTAAATGGGGCTTTCTGGTGGTGGAGGCTCTGGCTGCCGTTCCTGGCTCCTCACAGGCTGTGTCCATTGCCGTGTGTGGGAAACCTCAAACGTGCAGTTCAGGCAGCAAGGAGGCCGGTTTGGTGCATGGGCTTGATCCTCTGAAAGGCACTTCTAACAGCCTGCAGGGAGGGGTCCCAGTATCAAACGTGGTGGGAAGCACATCACAGTCATCTTCCAGCTGGATATTTAAGCAGGAGATCCCATTTTCAGAGGTGTGTGTGAAGTGAGCTGCTGAGGCTGGTGAGAGAGAGCCTCAGTGGAAGCTGAGCTTCTCAGGAGATGGTGTTAGGACTTCTGGAGCCACTTTAAGAAATGGCTGAACAATTTGCTTGAGGGGAAAAAAGTAGGTACAAGCAAGCATAATACCATTTGAACCACTTAGAGATTTTTAGTGGCTGAGTATCCTTGCAGCCAGAGCAAGTTCTGGTATAAGCAGTATTTTTAATAATGTAATCGAAATTCTCACAGTAACAACTGATAAAAACCATGATTATTACCCCAGATGTGGTAATGTGAGATCTGGTCTTGCACTGGACCAGTGATCTCCAGCCTTTGCTGATCTCCACCATTGATATTGATCATCCATCGCTGTTTGCTCTGCTTTACCTATAACTTCTGTTGCACTTCTAGAGAGTTGAGTGGTTTGTGAATGACCACGTCATGCAATTAAAAAATACATATATTTGTTTATATGTCTTTATACCTGTGAGTCAATTTTGTTTCCATTTGCAGATCAAAAAGTTACTAGATAAAACCAAGTAATATACTGTGTTTCACTCCTGTGCAGTGATGTCCCTTGTTCTCCACTGTGACAAAAGAAGTTAAACAAAAAGAATAAAAGGAAAAATCTTTTCATTGTAATAAACAGAATTGCAGAATTTTTGCAAAATATGTAGCATAGTGTTCATGTGCCAAGTCCTTCAAAAGACATAGTTACCAGTGGGGTGAAAGCATAGTCATGGATGAGCAGAGTAAACACTTTGTTCTGGTTTTTGCACTGCTTTTGCCTGCTCATCCTTTGTAAAAAAAAAATTTTGTGCAGCAACGTGAACTTTGTGACATCTCGTATGTAGAGCAGACAGCTGCAGGCTCAATTAATTCACCCCTCTGATTTTTTTCATAGTATTTTTTTTTCCCAGGAGGCTGTAGTGACTTCCAAACCCTCACGGGTGAGTGGTGTTTATGGCTTGTTGACTTTGATTGAAGTGAAGTGCAGGGTGCTGTTCAAAGCGAGAGTGAGTTTGCATGTGAAAGTCTTCACTGGATGTCTTTTTGAGTGGATGGCCTGAGCTGCTGGGTACCCACAGCTTCACTGGCATCCGTGTTACCCAGAGCAGATGAAATTTTGTGTGCTGGGCACAGGAGGCTGAGCCTGCCTGGAGTTAAAGCGAGCCCTGGGAGGTGAAAGCAAGGAGCTGGCTATGGAAGCAGAGAGGAAAGCAGAGTTTGGCAGCCCCGTGTGCGTGTTCGAGCCATGTGTGCTGTGAACACACCGAGGAAGGGTTGGCAGCTGCCTCTCCCCGCCTTCACCCACCCGGGCAATCCCCTGTGCCTGCTCTGGGTGAGCAGGTCCCCAGTGCTCTCTGCCAGTGCACACACCTGTAACTCAGACGGTGCCTGTGACAGCCCCACGCGCCTGGTGCCGTCCCACACCCGAGGGCCGTGTGGGACAGACGTGTGGATGAGGAACAGAGCCAGGAGCAGAGCTGGGGGGACTTGTGCAGAGCCCTCACCAGCTTCCTAACAAACGTGCAGGAGGGGACAAAGCATGGGGCAGCGTGGCATCATTGATGAGGGAAAATGGGAAGCCACCAGTTTCTGTTCATCTGCTTCAGGAACTGCTCTCCTTGAATGTGCTTCATCTACATCCATGCTAGTGGATCTGCATAGCTTTTGTAGTCCAAAGGATTGTGTTATTTTTGTTATATTGTTTTGTTTGGGTTATTATTTTTTTACAATAAAAGGTGATTAAAGAACAGGCTGTGCTAGACTGACTGACTGCTTCATTTTTTTAGTTAAGAGATTAGATTTTGTCTAAAGCACTGTCTCCCCCAGCAGTAAAGCAGCATGGTGCTGGATATGTGCCTGCTTTATGGTACCCTTTTTTTAAGCTTCTGGCTTCTGACATAGGTGACTGTGGGATATTCTAATGAAGCTGAAGTTATTAAAAAAAAAGAAATCTATTACATTTCAGGGATGTTTGGGCTTCACGCTTCAATAGTGCTAATTAGATATGTGACCCATTTTCATTCTGCTTTAGCTCCTGGGGATGGTGGAGCCTCATTATAAATAGAAGGACAGAGAATGCCCATATTCCTTACTCTAAATAGCTTCTTCAAAACACGCCCAAAGGGCTTTAGGGTGTTTTCTGTGTGGGCATTGGTTGTGTTTTCTTTTTCTTTAAGTGAGGAAGTGGGACAAGGGGAGATTTCTCTCTCCAGAAATAAATAATTGAATATTTTTTTCTTTCATTTGGAAAACCTAGTGGCAAATCAAGGTCCTCTTGAATTCTAAGTTTGCCTTGTTTTTATTGACAAGGGAATAAACTTGATTTTTTTTAAGAATAAAAATGTGTTTAATGTTGCAGTAGCTTCCCATTAACTGGTATTTTTAGCTCACAGAATCTGTGCAGCTCGTGTCTTCGTGGCATGCACTGAGTGGCTGGCTGGCTGCTGACGAAAGATAGCAGTCATAAGAGGTACTTGTTGAGAAACATCCTGACAAAGTGCACGATGTGACGCAAAACTGAGGCTGGAAGGAGCAAACAGCCCATTCCAGAATCTGACCTTGGGAAGCCCTTGTATTCTGTGCTCTTCTCGGCAGAACTCAGTCGTTTCCAGAAAATCTGTAGTAAAGAGACACCCCCGATGACCGAAAATGCTGAACTCTCTTTGGAGTGAACCCTGGGTGAGACCTAGGGATAAGTATAAGTGTATTAAAAATAATATAAATGAATAAAAGATAACAGAGCGTTGCCAGGCAACTGTCAAAGGAGCTGTGGCTCCTGCATCTTTGGGCTTTGCTGAAATGACCTCTTACATTTTGAACATCTTGCCTGCCTGTGGATGAAATGATTGTTCTGAACTTTGCTGATACACCTCACAGGCAGCAGTTGAGCCTGAGTGCTGCTGTATTTACTGTTAAAGTACCAATGTCCCTGCCCTATCAATAAAATAAATGCAAATATATATATGTGTATAATTCAAGGAATTAGGGTCAAGGTGACCTGGATAGAGCTCTCAGCAAAACAGCACTCATTTATGACTAAGTGCATTTTTATGATTTAGCTATGTCAGTGGGGTTAATCTGAAAGCAGGCAGAGGAAGGAACTCTCCTGTCACTACATTGTTAATGACTACGCCAGACAAAAAGGTAAGCTGGGTTTTACCTCTGAATTTACTGGTTTGAGGACTTGTCCATAAACTGTAATTTGAAGACTTGCTGTTAAAAAGTTAAGTCTACTAAAGAAGTAGGCTGTGGCAGAGGAATTTGAGGCAGGTTAGGCATCCTAGTGTTCCAGGATGGTTTTTTGGGCACCTTGCTAGGATCCTCTGAGAGGTCCTTTGGTGCAGAGGAATACAGGGCTGCGCTCTGCAGCTCCTTCCTTTGTATGATAGTTTGATGTGTGTGCAGCAGATGATGAAGTTAACCTTTTCTGTTTGCAGAGAAGGAGGGAAATAACCTTTTCAAAAGCTGTGTTTATCAGTATAAACATAACTTTTTGCATCGTAAACATGAACAGCATGACTAGGTTTTGGGTGGCTGCTTTGTTGCTTGTATCACATTCCCATTTGGAGTATATTAGGTGCTGTCATCTGTCTCCACTATGAGAAAACGGCTGTCTAAAAATTCCCAGTGTACAGGATGAGAAAAATCACTCCTACAGGGAGTGTATGATGGAATCTTACAGTTATTTAAGCTTAATTCACTGTAGATACGTAGGACTAGACAGAGTGAGTAAAGGTTAATGCATTTACAAGGCTTTGAAGATCAGAAGAAAACTTGATTTAATTTCAAATTTGCGTTACATTGTGTGATGCCTCACTGCTAAGTATTTCTCAGAAGATGCTGGTGGCATGTTACATGGCTGTTTGCTTTGGTCTTGGGTTATTTTGCAGTTTTTCATCACAAATCTATTTTCACATTTTTCCTCATCTTCACCACTTCTTTTTCTTAATTGTGCTGTTTTCATTTTTCTCCTGCGTATGTTATTTTCAGAAATTTTAGCTCACTGAAGACTTAGAAAAGAAAAAAATTGTTACTGAAAATAAATTCTGAGTATTTTCCTTGCACAGAAACATTAAATAGAAGCTAGGTACTGCCAGGGAAGAGCCTTCAGCCTCAGTGAACTAACAGCTGACTGTGTCCCGTTAATTAATGTTGTACTGCGCAAATGTGCAATGCTCCACAGCTGTTGATAAGCAAGCTTTTCCTCGCAAAAAAAAGTGATCATGAGGTGGTGATTTGGCTGGATGTTTTGAGTGCAAAGACCCAAACCCAGCTCCTCCCCAGGAAAGCATCTGAGATAGTGGTGCTGCGGTGGAGGCTGTGTTGCCTGCGTGCTCCGAGAGGAATGCGGCTCCGTGCCGGGCCCTACGTGCCACACTGGTGTTTTGCATTCCACTGGAGATAGCGCCTAGGACTTTCTCTTGAGAAGAAAACCAGAAAACACCTGTTACTGTTGGCAGCTGGTGTCTCAGCAGCAAACAGACGAACGGACCAGGGCTCCTGCATTCCTGCCTACCAAATGCATAGGCTTGGAAAGTCCTGCTTGGGAATAAAGAAATGATGTCTTAAAGAAAAAAGTAGTGTTTTTTGAGTCTAAATGGATTAGACTCGCTATGAATCTGTTATCTAGGAATTTTCAAGGAAGCTGATGGACACATCCCAGAGGTGGTTTGTTTTTTTCCTTTAAATTAACTCACCAACTAAATACATTGAAATGGTGAATGTATAATTGATCAAAGCTTTCTTCTTTGGTGTATAAGAAGTATAAGCAGATAAGGAAAGTTTTTTTATGAAATTATAGGTAAGTATGCAAAACTTTGTTCTAAAGATCACAAGGTCCAGATACGTTCTCAGGCATAAAGACAAGCTACAAAAAAACCCCCAAACTAATTAATTTTTATGTTTAGTCTTTCAAAATAATATTTCAGGCTGGATGAAACAATTTTCAAATCTCCTGGATTGGAGCCAGCAGTAAATACCTATAAATAGCATGTTCCTCTGCAAGCACTGCATTTTACAACCAGGCATGCAGGGAAGGGATGCAGAATTTAAAGCATCTCAACCAAGTTTAGTTGTTCCACTGGTTGAAAAAGAGCTGAGGGACCACTATAAACACCTGTGGAAGCTACTGGTGCATGATAACAAGTGTTTGTTTTTGAAGACTTGGTGTTGTTACAGAATAAGCATTTGAAGGGGTTGATCTGTAGAAGACACTTTGTTCCGCTGTCTGGCTCCATGGCTGGGTGCTTTCCCCAGCATGGGGATCATGATGTGCCCGTAATTGCAGTTAAATGAACATGGCTGGCTCTCAGGCAAACGAAACCTAATTTGTCACAGCTGTCAGAATAATCATGTCATGTTTGTTGCCTTCAGGAGCAGTTTTAGGCTGCAAATCCTGTTAAGGTCACAGCTTTTTCTTGTTAAATATTGCACAGCATGCTTGCTGACCCTAGGATTAATTTTGGTGGTTTTTTTTTAAAGGCAAACACACCGGTTCTGTCTCTTACATAAGCTGGGGTTGAACTTCTGTGAACCTTAGTCATGTGGGCTAGAGCTTGTTAATTTGGTGGCCTTCGAGGACTTGAGCATAGCAGTAATTTGAGGGTTTGCATAAAGCAGTTGAGAGATTTGCTCACGGATTCGTATGACCAGGATTTTGGAGATCTTGCTTCAACTTAGCTTTTAAAGAGCAGCCCTCCCCGGCTAGATTGAACACGTAGTTACACTGCGCAGCAGCAGACAAAAGCAGCACAGCAGCTTTGAATTTTGCATTTGTGCCAGCAGAAAATACAGTGGAATAAATGTAAGAGTCTATTCTTAATATCTCAGAAAAACGGAGTAATGTGTAGGCTTCTTGAAATCCCCCTTAGTCATAATTTCAGTATTTTTTATGCTTTTGCTTCTAGATTAACAGATTGGGTCTAGATTGAATAGAGCAAGTCCTGTTCTGTAAAACAAACAAATGCTAACTTTTGGATATCAATCCTGAGGGAGCAGAGAGCTTTACTGCTCTATTCTTCTAAAAAGTGGAAACGAGGTTTCATATAGTTATTTGGATCCCTAAAATACCTGAGGCTAATTTCTCCTTCCTCTGTGCTGGTGGCTGTAGTCGAACTTCAGAGGGAGAAGTGAAGGTTCTGTGCCTGTAGATTGTTAGAGTGCAAGGTTGGAAAATGTCAGTGGTGTTCATGGACCTACCCAGAGTGGGAAGAGCTGATCTTTTAACAGGGCGATCATACAGAGGGGTTGCTCTTGATGCAGCACTGACTGCCCCTTGTTTTGGTCACTGCTGTGTCTTGGGGACATGGCCACATGTCCCCTCAGGCTGCAGCTGCCCCTCTCTGTGCACCTGCCCCAGCCTGTCGGAGAGGACATTGGGGCACAGCTCTCTGCATCTGCCATCAGCTGGTGTCCCAGAGGGATGTCTGCAGGGCCATCCTTTTCCTCCTCCACCCTTCTGCCTGCATAGCAGTGCCCAGCCCTTGGCTTTCCATCTTCCCAGCTATTCTGGGGCTGAGGAGGGAGAGCAAAGCTGTCTGGGGGAGGACCAATGCTGTGTGCAAGGGAAGGGGTAGGAAAGCAACTGCTCACCCTGAAAAGCTCCTTCTGCTCCTCAGATGAGTCTGCCTTCTTCCAGGTTTTCTGCCTGTCCTCCCCTCCCATGGCAGGAGTGCATGGCTCACAGGACTTTCTTCCATTGCTAAGGAGTGTCAAACTGGCTCTGCTGCTGCCTTTGCCTTGTTGTATGTATCATATACTTGGAAATGTAGGGATGGAGTGTACCAGAAGACTAAATGAGGGAAGATGGAATAGAATTGGTAAAAATAATCTCACGGAGCTGCCTTGTTAATGAAGTTTTTGGCACATCTAGCTGCCAGATCATCAGCAGAAGGTAAACAGTCTCACCCTCATAACTTTATTTGCATATATTTTATCTCCAGTTCCTTTTTCAAAATATAGGTTGACATTTAGGTATCTATCCCTTCCTTGACAAGAAACTGCAGTCCCTAATGCTCAGCGCTTTAAAAAATACTTCAATCTTTTGTAATAGTTACATGACAACAGTTGATAAAAGAAAA
This sequence comes from Tichodroma muraria, assembly GCA_013390105.1. Lineage (NCBI taxonomy): Eukaryota > Metazoa > Chordata > Aves > Passeriformes > Sittidae > Tichodroma > Tichodroma muraria. The sequence continues at coordinate 36,745 of WAAG01070815.1, read as the reverse complement.
ACAAAAAGTTTCGCATCTGCTTTTGTAGATTGTGAGGACATGACATTGCAGATGAACATAAGCTTTATCTTAATGATTTATTGAAGCTCATTTTTTCCTTTTATTGTAGCTTTCAGTCTCTTTACTATGTAACTGTCTGGTTTCCTCAGAGAACAGAAGACTAGCTCAGAGATATAAATCTCTGTTAATGATTTTGAATAGCTATCTATCTGTATATAAGACAATTTTTTTTACTTTAGCCCTGGGCATTCAGTCATGGGATTAGGAGAGGATAATCAATAATCCTGAATGCACAGCAGAGCTACTGTTGGTGGTGACGGCTCAGAGCTGCTGGAAAATCCTGTTGCTGCCTTCCAGCCTCTTGCTATGAGGCCTCTCTCCCTGCTGAGCATTGTGAGCATTTTTTCTAGCAAAAATGGTCTCTCCAAGACCTTCAGCCTGCATTGCATGCCAGAAGAGATCACTGTTTTCCCAAACAGCTCATGTGAGTTGGTCCCATTAAGTCTCTTGTAGGACAAGAGAAATGAAGGAAGGACTGTGCCATAGCTTGTTAGGAACACTGTGGGGTTCCATTAAGTTTTGTTTGTCCTCGGCAAACGAAGGTTGAGTGAGGTTTGTACAAACAGAAGTACCTGTTGTGAAATAAAAGATACTGTAGGCAACTGTACTAAGGAACATGCCGTGAATGTGAACAGACTCCTGGGCATTAGCCAGGATGTTCCTCATCTCCTGTAGTTTGTGTCTGAAGCAACCCTGGAGGGACCTTATTCATCATGGAAAAAATATTTAGACCTTGGAATTAACATTTCCATCTATTTGTTGCCCCAGTGATCCCAAGCAAGCTCCTGCAATTGGGATGCAGGACCAGCAAATACCAGATGTGTTTAAAAGGGCAGGATTATTATGACTTCATATCTTTTCTTTTGTTTTATTCACATTAATGATGTATCAGGAAAATAGTGATTTAGGAGATGATGTGTGGCTGTAGGGGCATTTAGCTGTACTTTAACTGGGAGCACAGTGGTTGTGACTGAATATTGCTTCATCTTCAAAGCTCTCCAAAACAAAGGCTTGTGCTAATAAATTTGTTTACTGTCCTTTTTGCACTGGAGACATGTTCCCAGCATGCTCCCAGCAGAGAAGACAGCACCAAAGTTAGTGTTAGAAGGAAGTGACTTCTTGTGAACTGAAGGTGTTGATATGATTTTAGGTTAAATGATGTGATGGTGTTGATTCAGACGAGCAATACAGAGGCTTGTGGAGCACAGCAAACAATCCTGTGCTACTGTCTGTATTTAGCCTTGAAAGCCAGGTTGTACAAAAGGATGTGGGGTAGTGGTTATGGGACCTCTGTAGAAGGTCACTGTCTCCTGTACTGAATATACAGAGCACCAGAGGCTTGTATGTGCTCTGTAAGATATGAAAATCTTCTATAACCTCGAGAGGTGGTGATCCTGCCATGCAGAGGAGTCTGGTTGTGATGGCAGGTGAGTAATTATTTTATGTGGAAAACAGGAGGAAGAACAGACCTGCCATTTGGTGGCTTTGTGCTCGCTCTCAAGGCTCTTCGTTCCCCTCTTTCACTTCCCCTTTAGCTCCATGTTGTTTCCTTTAGTCATTTACTACTGGTGGTAACAGTCCTGCCCTTCATGGCATCATCTCCATGGGCTTCTTTGGTGGCCCTTTTGGCACATCTGCAAACAGGACTGCCTGGAACAGCCCATGTTCCCGCCCAAGGCACCTTGTCCAGCAGGATTTGCAGGCTGGCTGCAGCAGCAACACCAGCATCCATTTCTGTAATGCCTTGATTTTTTAGGGTTCATATCACAGGTTCCACATAAAAAGGAGTCTGTCCTTGGAGGTAAAATTACCTGCTGTTAGTGTTCCCATGATCACTGACTAACTCACCTGTCTAATGTGCATTCTGAGCTTACTGGTCGTAATACAGCAGTCCCAGCCTGGCAAAGTGCTTGGCAACCCTACATTCTCCCCAGCTTGTAGACACTGCGGGACTTCTCCATTTTTTCCACCAGTTTTTGGCTTAACACAGATGAATTGGGAAGGGCTAGAAGTAAACCACTGCAGGTGAAACTCTTCATGATGTGTTACTGGCCAGGTGAACTTTTATAATTGGTTTAAAGGCATACACGGATAGCAAATAGGGCACCATCAGGATTCATGGTGCTTACAGCATGAGACCTAATAAATCTTATGTGTGCCTTGTACTTAGTTCATGTACCTATTCTGACCACTGGGATTTATTCTTAGCCCTGCTTTTTTTTTTCAAGAATTGCTGTTCCTTCATCAAATGGGAGCAGACTGTGTGCTGTGTCAGACTCGCTTGTCTCAATTAGGTTCAGATAGAGATGGGAAATGCCTTGGAAGATAAGAGAGCAGGCAGAGTCAGTTTGGAAGTTGGAAAGGGCTGGATCTGATCTGCATTTACTTGTGGTGTTATTTCTCTTCTTAAACCACATTTTACTTTCTGAGCTAATGCCCATTTGCCATTTTCAGAAAGTCAGTAAATACCCCTGGCAAGACCTGTTCACCTCCTACTTGATCTGTCCATAACTATATTTAACTCTTGTATGAATCTGCTTGTGTTGTTTTACATATTGAAGTCTAAGAAATATGACTACTTAAACCACTTACATAAGGTAAATTAGTGTTCTTCTTAGTTTCTGTGCTTTTGAGTTTGCAGTGTTTGTGTGTACTCTGGGACCTGTGTTCACAAATCCAGGAGTAGGAACGTATTAGGAGTAACTGGAGGAGTACATGTTGGAATTAACAGTGTCAGTGCTGCTTTTTGTCTGTTGATGAAATGTCAGTAGCATGTTACAGACTTGAAAAAAAAATGTGTAGCTCCTGAGAATGGAGAGAAGCACAAATAAACCAACTCTTCCTACAGAAACTTGTTTGACATGTTCTCTACTCTCTTTTCACATGAGAGGCAACATATGAGTTTTGCTGCCATAGCTCAGTTTTGTATCAGGAGAACCCAGAAGGATGTGCACTGCCTGGTGATTCCTGGCCCTCCTCTGACCTGAGTTTTGGGTTTGAGCTCACAGTTATATCTTTTTAACTTCTTCTGATGATCTCTAATTTGTTTTGATGCTGATGCAAACCATCCAAGATGCAAAAAGTGCTCCTGAGTTCTGTGAAAATGGTGGCTGGAGTTCCCTATGCTGGCTTTTTGTGGAAGTGGTTTAGAGGGTAGCGGGGTTGAATCCAGCTGGTACAACAGGAGCTCTTCCATCTGCTCTGCTCTGGTGTGCAGTTGCACAGTAACAAGCCTGATCAAGTTGGTGGTGTGTTTAAGTTAAGGCACTTGCTGACTCATTAGCAGAAATACAGTGGTAAGGAAATCCCCTGCCTGCCAACTGACCGTGTACTGTACAGTCACTGTGGCAACAGGGTGGTGCTGCCTGTCAGGGATACCCATGGTGTGCCCTGGGTTTTTTTTCTAACATTAAAAAAAGTAAATTAAAAAGCCCTGAAATGGGAAGGAGGAAATGTTGCAAAGCTGATTAAGGCTTCTCAAGGTAGTCTGTGGGCAGTAGTTTTGGAGCGCAGATCTCCCTTATTTCATCTTTCTCTGCCTTTCTTCTGTGAGCCGCCCAGAAGTTTGGACAAGCCCCCATATTGACACAGACTAAATTATTCTTCTCAATCGCTTCTCCACTGTCTCCTGTGCTAATTACTGCTCTGCAAATCTACCCTCTGGTCTGATTTCTAAATTCGTCCAGGAGGCTGAGCAGCTCGGAGGATCTGCTGTGAACATGACTTATCCGGCAGGCAGTAAAGCTGCTCTCGAGCCCTCCAAGGAGAATTAAGCTTGTCTGTTGGGCAGCTGGTTTTATCAGTCTGTGTTGCAGATTAAAACATGTTTCAATGTCTTTTTTATCAAATCAGGAAGAAAAAAAAATTTTTTCTTGTTACCAGGTCCCTGGCTGCATGTTAATGGAGAACTAATTGACCAAATGTCAATCACTTGTGCTCCTTGAAGGGAAGGACCATCTCCCCTGTGCTAAGCATACATGAGTACAAGCCATGCCTGTTCTCAGGCTGATGGTGACTGTTATGTTTTATCCACTAGAGACAGGAGCTGCTGAAGTTACAGTGTGCAGAGCCCAGACTGCCAGGCCAAGGATATATCTGCTCCCATGCTCCTAGTACATGTGATGTAGTGTAGAGATTGCACTGCTTTTAAAATGGAAAGGTTTGGGGCCTCTCCTAGCCTTGCTGTCAAACATACACTTTATTCAGACTTTTTCCCCCTTAAACCTCCATTTGTGATGTCTGTGGCATGCCTCGTTTCAGCAGGAAGCCCTCTAGGTCACCAGTTCAAGTTTTGAAGGCATTTATACCATCTCAGAAGACCATTGTCTGGTGGGGAGATGAAATCTTGTAGGTAGAAGAGCTTCACAGCTCTGTACAGGTCACAGGTATTTGGGCATTTTGGTTGCTTGTGATAACTCACTAGTTTTTTTTGTAGGAGTGTTGAGGGGTTGAAGCACTGAAAGTGATTTTAGTTGAAAGCAAAGACTATGGCACCTACATACTGCACCTTTACAGTTACTGTGCAAACCAAAGTACAAGATTATAATGGCACATAAAAGACACGGTTCGAGGCCCTCTTAGAAAGAAATATGAGATTTTGGATTTAAGTATAAGCCAAACAGATGGCATCTTTCTTGCTTTCTAATCATGAAGTTGATACATGACTTCACTCTTCACCTGCTTTTTTTTGCCAGCTTGTTTTCTTGCTGTGTAAAATGAATTTTTTTTTCTCTTAATTCACTTTCTGTTAAGGGACAAAGTGTTAGTTTTTTACCCTTGTAGAACAAAATATCTTCCATTCAAATAGGTATAGATGTCTCAGACATGAATCTTCCTGCCATAACTGGTTCTGGAGCCCTTTTGCAATAGTGTTGCAAAACTCTCATTAGGGCTTCCTTGTGTCACAGTAGTATTATGCTCATTAAGCAGTAACCCTGCTTTGACACCTCTGTGAATAGCAGTGCAATTCCTAATGAAAATGCACTTTTACGGGGATGAAAGTGTTTATGTTAATGAAGCTACGTTCATACATGCTGGAGCTTACGGTACAGATATTTTCCTTGCAAACCCCTGAGTGATAAGAGTCTTGGTGAGTCTAATCTGGATTAAAAAAATATATCATATTCAATGTGGCCTTAAAATACAACCAGGGTAAGTATGAGGTAAAAATAAGCCTTTCCATAATGCAGAACACTTCGTTTAAGAAGTGGAAGAATATTTAATAACAGGCTTTGATTGAACTACCTGCTGTGGAACAAAAATGTTTCATTGCTCTCTGGGAAAGCTTGTAATTTGTTTTTTCCTAGTTGTTATAACTGTGCAACGCAAATGAATGGACCGCAGCAGTGGAGTTTGAACCCAGGATTTCTGGATCAAAACCCATGTGCAGATGTTTTGTAAGGTTAAGCACTTATCTATTAGCTTGCAGCCAGTAAGTCCTAAGCCTTATGAAATGGTCAGTAAAGGTGACCAAAGGTAAGTTTTAAGTAAAACCTTGACCTGTGTGTCCAGTGATGCAGGCTTGGAACAGGAGATACTGTGTGTAGTTCAGTTCTCAGTAAGCATGTTCAACAATGGGTTGATGAAAGAAACGTATACTCTTCCCAGTATTTTATATTTGTGTTTTGGTAACCCTTTGGACTGTGAGCAGGAATAGGGGCTGGTCCTGCAAGCACGAGTGCAACTTGAATACACTGTGCTATGCCTGGGCTTGGTGAACTCAAGTGCTGAGGAAAGTGAAACAATTCCAGGGGTCCAGAGGCCAGCAGGGTACATATATGCTTCAGGGGTTTGCTGGTGCTGACTCAGCTATGGGGAGGAGGGATGTATGTTTTTCATTTTCAGAATTGCTTATCAAGCTGTTGGGGAAAAAGAAACTGTTCTGGAGAAGTGGGAAAAGCTTTGTCTGTCAAGAATGAAGTTCAAGATTGCAGATCCTTTCCTGTATAACTTCTGAAATCCAGGTGTGGTTGAAAGACAATGAAGTTATGTGTTACATATTACATGGGAAACTTTTATTCAGTTTCTCTGGCAATTTCCTGATGCCTTGACAGCAGCTGAAGAGTGGATCAGGCAGAAGGGGAGGGTGGGTAGGTGTTCATACACCGCCACATTGAAGCCATTTCTGAAGATGTGAGAGAGTTCCTTAAGAGTGTATTTGCAGCAGCTACAGCAGAAAGTGAAGAATGGTGTGTCTGATGTAGCTGCAGGATAGTGGATAGCCTGACCACGTGAAGTTCGTGCATCCTGAGATCAGTGAGAAAGAGAAGTTGGGCTCTCCGTTGGAGCTTGCTCTAAGTTTGCAGCTTATATCCAGGCGCAAGTTCCAGACCTTCTCCCAGATTTGCAGTGCCTGCTCTGGAAACAGACCCATTTCTTGGAGCATCTGGGATTTTCTGCAAGGCATCCCCTTCACTCCAGCACTGACCTGGACTGACCCTGCATAGCTTGTGAGGCAAAACAAAATTGTAGCTAGGGGACAATGGCTCTAGTAAGCAGATCCCAAACAAAATTGAAGGCTGTTAAAATGTCTCATTGAATTATGGTGCTACAGGAGCATAGTGGCTAATAGCTCATCAGAAGCTGACCACCTGCTGCTTTGTCTTGACAGCAAAAAATAGATTGCTAGTTAAACATTTAACGTCATAATCTTAGTTATATTAGTGTTGCTTTCCTCCTTTCCTCCTCCAACCCCATTATGCCTGAAGTTACTTGGGGAAATCAAGCAGATACTCTGGAGGTCTGTGTTCTGAAGGTGAGACTCAGCATGTTTATCTTTCAGGCTCACACTGTGGACCTCTATGTGTTCATTTATGAGAGAGACCATGCTGAAAAACAGTGCATTGGCTCAGCACAAATTTCCCTGAAACATCACCAGTATGACATTGGTGTTCTGTGCAGAGTCAAATTTTAAGTTATAGATATTTGTCATTTTGTTCATCACAGGGAATTCCAGGAGTGAAACTGGGGCTCGGGTCCCTATTCCCACAGCCAGGAAATTTCAGTATTTTCAAATTAATAGTGCTTTGTTGTTTATTGGGCCAAGAGCATCTTAAAGGAGACAGAGTTTTCTTGGTTCTGCCTAAAGGAGAGGCTGTAGACCTCTCTAGCTGGCTGGGAAGAGAACTGGGAAGAGAACTGGAAGACTTTTCTTTCTGGCATTAACTTGGCTGTGTGGATGAGCAGAGGAGCTGTGTCACTTGGAGAGTACTATCGTTACTGTCCCTGCAGTTGTTCCCGGTTGCAGCAGCCATTGTCAGGGAGGTTCTGTAGAGAGAGGACATGGCTCTTTGCCTGGTGGATTTTCCCATACTCTGCTGTAAAAGAGCCTTCCAGGCTGATTAAGGTCATACACTTTTCTGTCAAAATGCTGGTCTAGCTCTTCTAAGTGATTCATGCTCCTTACATCCAGTTCACTGCTGTGAGTCACCAGGACAGGTGGTGTCTGCCTTGGCGGCACTCCTGGAGAAGCATTCAGGTGGTGGTGGAGGAAGACTTGCAGATAAAATAACAGCAAGCCTTACTAGAGCATCTAAACCTCTAGGTCACTTCAAAAGTCAGTGAGTGCAGTGTATATCACCAACGACATCAGTAGAACGTTAGCACTCCAATTTAAATACAGATTTTGAAGGAAGTTTATAGTGTTTTCTGCATATGTATGTTTTACGGCAGGAAGCGTATCCTCCTGTAAATTACTCTGTTTGAGAGGCTACATTAAAGGCTGTGTGTGACTTAAGCCTGGAAGTTTTTCTTTCACAAGTGTTGGCTGTACTAAACTGATAGACTACTGGCATGTTTTAAGCTTGATCATTGCCTTACTTTGAACTGGACCAGAGAGAGCATGATGTCAGAACAACATGTTTCCTATCAGCTGCCAAGGTTTTGTTCTTTTAGAACGATCTGGACCAGCTGAATCAATGGGCCAAGACCACTCGTATGAGGTTCAGCAAGGTGAAGTGCTGGATCTTGTACTTTGGTCACATCAACCCCCTGCTATCCTGCAGGCTTGGGGAAGAGTGGCTGGGAAGCTGCTCAGCAGAAACGGACCTGGGGATTTGTCTCAGTTTGGAAGACAGGTATCTGTCAGGAGAAGCAGGAGCCCCTCTGGGAATGGAGAATGCAAAACCTCCCCCCTCCGAATTGTTACAATCCCGAAATTGAAGTGGGGTCTCAGTCAAAGATGTAAGGGGATAGGAATAACAGTTCTTTACTACTGCATATAACAAGATAAACAAAATAACAACAATAACTATGGTGTTAACAACAAAAGAGAATCAGGGGCTCAGTGAGTCTTTGACCACAGGCNCGGTGAAATCTCCCCGCAGTGAAAGAGACCAACAGCCTCGCTATTCCCTCCAAGAGAGCAGCTCTCCCAGGGAGAAGTGAAGTCCCGGGATGCCACCCTCTCCCCTCACTTCGGCCACTTCCTTTGTCTTTCCTGAGTACCAATAAGTACCCAGTAATTAGTTCCCTTGCAATGTATGGGAGAAAATTCTGTAAGAAAGAAACCCAACCCCCAAAAGGATTATGGACCAGAGCAGTGATTATCCCCTTGTACTTAGCACTTGTGAGGCCACAACTTGAGTCCTGTATCCAATTTTGGGCCCCTCACTACAAGGAAGACACTGAGGTGCTGGAACATGTCCAGAGAAGGGCATCAGAACTGGGGAAGGGGCTGGAGCACGAGTCCTGAGAGGAGCAGCTGAGGGATCTGGGGCTGTTTAGTCTGGAGAAAAGGAGGCTCAGGAGGACTTCATAGCTCTCTACAATTCACTGAAAGGTGGCTGTAGCCAAGTGGGGTTTGGTTTCTTCTTCTAACAAACAAGTGAAAGGACAAGAGGAAATGACCTCAGACTGCACCAGGGGAGGTTCAGGAGAACATCAGGAAGAATTTCTTCACTGAAAGGTTGGTTAAGCATTGGTACAGGCTGCCCAGGAAGGTGGAGGAGTTACCATCCCTGGAAATGTTCAAGAAACGACTGGACATGGCATTTAGTGCTATGGTTTAGTTGACAAGTTGATATTTTCTCAAAGGTTGGATTTGATGATCTTGGAGGTATTTTCCAACCTAAGATTCTGTGATATCTTGGTGGTCAACAACCACGTGAAGCAGTCTTGTGAACTGAGGGAAGATGGGTCTTTGTCTGATGCATTGTGAGGTGTTAGGAGATGCTCTGTGTTGGTTTCTGTCTTTATGCGCATCTTTCTAGTGGGTGTCCTCATCTATAATGGTTCTTATTTTTAGGAGGGCTCCTTGGATGCCCTAGTGGCCTTTTCCAGGGTTGCAGAACTGCTGTTGGGAGGCATTGATGTAAGTAACATAGAGACAGAAGGGCCCAAAACTTCTAAAGGAATATGGTTTATAACAGCATCCTACTGTACATCCAGAGATCCCCATTTGTGCTTGGGTTTGCAGTGTGCCTGAGGTTGTCCCTGCCAGCCTTGCTCAAAGTGTATTACATCACTTTGGCCAAAGAGCTGTCTTAGATCCTGAGCCCATCAAATGTGTGCTGCTGGCTGTAGGGAAAAGGGCCCCTCACTTGTGAGGGCTGCTGGCTTGTGCAGATTTTGGATTGACCTTTGACCTCACTAACAGATGGCAGAAGAAGTTGATGGTGGATGTATTTTTAAATGAGTAGATTGTACTTTTGGTCTTTGTGTGCTTGTCAGAATATTTTTTCTTGAGGTGTGCCTTGGCAGAGAGATTACTGAGGTAGATGCTTATCCTACCTCAAGCATTTGAGGTACCCCCAGCTTAGAAACAGGTCAGTGTTTCATACTGACAAAGCCTGATAGCATTAAAGTTTTTTGAAATGTGTCCAGTGCAACTTCTTTAACAGCACCTTAAAGCAAAGGTGCATTTTTAATAGTCAACATCTACATTTGGCTAAGGAGCACCTGCCCATGTTACTCTCTGGAGGTGGCTCCAGACAGGGAACAGGCTGAAGGAGGGGGGGTGCCCTCTTGGAAAATAGCTTCTGCTGAGTCTCTTCACCCTTTTTTTGCAAGCTGGTCTCTTTTGATGTTGTTTATTCTTCCTTTTGCAAAAGGCAGTCAAACTTCAAAGGAAGCTGTGTCATACCTTGTTCTCCATGCACTTCTGGTTCAAAGTGGAGTCTTCACACATTTGGTTATAGGTAGAAAAAAGTGTCCACGGGGTTCCTCTCCCTCTTCTTGCCCTTTGTGACCTGCTGATTTGATTTGCAAGAGCTGCCTGTAGTAAGGGGCAGTCACTGAATGGGTAATTGCCGATGCTGATTTCTCTTGCTGTTTTCTCTGAAGTGCTTTAAAATAATATTAGGTTTACTTTTGTTTTCATAGCAGATAACTTGTCATGTCTCTCTTCGGAGCTCAATACATTTTTTAATTGCTTCATACCTAAATCTGTCCTTAGCTCACCTGCATTTTAGCAGTTCTGGTATAAATCTTTGTTAATAGATAAACTGGAGCTCCTTCAGTGTGATTCTGTTCTTACTAATGTTTACAATTCAGGAGTCTGCCACAGGATTTTTTAGTGCTTCCTACCTTTGCTGCCATAAGGTTTTGCCATATCTTCCATAGAGGAAAATAATGTATGCCCTGTGAGTACTGGTGGTTTATCCTGGTTTGACAACTGATATAACTTTTTCTTCTTTTATTATCATCTGACCCACAAGCCATGCCTTTCATAGCCTTTTGATCCTGTTGGGAATGTCAGATTAATGAGACTAACTACTTTCTTCGGACAGATTTTTTTCTTAAACAGAGAAATACTCCTTACATCAAGACCCAATTATACCTTCCTCACTCCCGTTTCAAAAACCAGTTCTTTGGGAGCTATCTTTTTAATTGAATCATTTATTTTACCTACTTTAAACAAGCTGTTCAAAAAATCTAGGCTAACGCCTATTGCAAGCAGTTGTATCTGAAATGGGTTGCAGCTGGACAGATTAAATGTGGCAGTTATTTCTGTGGAAGGCATGCCCTTGAGTTCACTCAGGATGAGTGGCAGTGCTGCTGCGGAAGAGGAATTCAGGGATGCTCATGGCCCGTGCAAGTGCTGCATTGCAGTTTCTGTCAGCTTACGTCACAAGCAGATACTCTGGCAGCCCAAGGGCTCGTCGGGAGCCTGAGGAGAGCGTGGCTTTAGTACCATGTAACAACAGATCTCCTGCTCTGTTTTTTCTGTGCTCCTTGGTGCATATCTTGTGCCTTCTGTTCAGGGAAGCCTCTATTAGCAGCTCTCTGTTCCCCTTAATGCAGTGTAAAAAACTGTGAGTGCTTATCCATTTACAGCATTTGGGTTGGAGGGCTTTTTAGCCTCATTTTTTAATATAAGTTTAGAGACTTACACATGTCACACTGTGATTACGGCATTGCACCATTAGAACCTGTCTGTTTTAATTAGCAATTGGCATTGCCCTATTTATAGATAGTTGGAAAAAGCACAGGCTAGCCAGTTCGCAGTGCAGAGTGTATTTTCTTCTGTTGGCAAGTAGTTTGTATCCATTTTTCCATAGCTAAACTGGCTTGGCAACCTGCAGATGTTGCAGGCATTGGGTACTGGTGCTTGAAATGGAAATGGACTCTGAGGAGGATGTGGGATGGGGAGGAATAAATCAGAAACTGCTGTTGCATTGGAAGTCTATTAAGACTGATGATACAACACGCTTACCAGACTGTAACTGCAGAAGTTGACCACATGTTTTTTCATGACCAATGAAATGTTGTCATTCAAAAATATATATATTTTATATCTTGCTTCTGTCACAATATTAAGGTTCCTTTTCACTTTGGCATGTTATGGTAACAAAACTAGTTACCAGTACAAGTGTTTGGCTGTCCAGCATGGTTAAGCTGGTTGGTAGGTATTTGTACAAGCAGAAGAAACAGATTGATTCTTTCTGGAACAAGTTGTGTCTAGTCTATAAAAGATGTGAAAAGTATATGTGTTTTTCTTTTCAACTGCGACTTTAAATTTGCAAAAGTTTTGACCTGCGTTGACCCTGCAATGCCCAGGAGACTGTCAAGAAACCAGAACAGCGTTGTGTTATTAAACACCTGGGTGTTAGCTGCTCCTCAGGAACTGTCTGCTGATGCACTTTACTCTGGGGAAAACAATTTGAGGCACCTTTGCCCTCTTCAAGAAGCTCTCCTTAAATAAAACCATAAATTACTTCCCAATGCAGATGCTAAATACAGGCACAGGAGTGTTGTTGTGCAGCTCACATGGAGGTTGCTGGGTACAAGGTGAAAAGTGCTTTGCTTTTGCTCTGTACAGCATTTGGTTGCAGTGATTTCAACACAGTTGTGTTGCAGCCTGGGACTTGTGGTAGGGTACACACCACTGTCTTGAAAAATGCTGCTCATGAGTCAGTGCCTTAAAGCATTCCCATGAGGAGAAGGCATGCAGTTCAGTAACTCCCTCTTTCCTGCACACCTTTTCAGAGCAGTTGCATCTTTATTCTGCAGCCTGTATTTTTCGTTGTCTCGCACGATTTCAACCTTTCAGTCTAGGACCGAGCTGACCACGCTGGTAGCAGCAGCTGGATTTGAGTCAAACTTACACTTGGCGATTTGGGACTAGAGCCCAAGACTGAAAGCTTCCAAAACCTGGGGGTTCTCACTTTGGTTAACAGACTAAAATGTGGTCATCTCTGTTGGCTCTTCGTGTTGCAAACTGCATTTGAGACCACATGGCAAGAGTTGAGTGATCCAAGACTTCTCTCAGCATGTCCAGCACAGTAATACGAATGTGGGTTTCCTCAGACACACTGTGACAGTGTGCACGTTTGTGTGTATAATTTCTGAGTGACCTGTTCTCAGGCTGTCTTTTGGGAGAAGAGCTGGTGGAATTGATCCTGCTTCACATGGCTGAGCAGGGTGCAAGTAAGGGGAAACCTTTCATGCACCAATACCACTGTGAAATATTTGAATGTGGGTTACATGGTGCTAAATCAGGGTAGTCTCTGGGGGAGCACAGTTAATAAATTCTAAGTAGGAGGTGACCCTTTCTGAACACCTTCTCTACACTTGTAATTGATATGCTAGTCCTGTGCATTACAGTGCTTAAAGCCTAGGTCAGAAATCCTCCATCCAATTTCGGCACCTACTCTTGTCTTTAATGGCCAAATTAATAGCAGTAGGTCACAGCCAGCTGTTTTGTAGGTGTGGGTTGATGAGGTCTGTTAGAAGAAAAAGGGAGCATCAGAGCGTGTGAGGAGTTGTGAGGTTTAGATGGATCTCCTGCATTATCAGAGATGTCAAATGACCAGATGAATGTTTCTCTGCTAAAATCAACTTAATTGTAAAGCATTGTTCATTATTTTTTGGAGAAACCTAAAGAAATGAAGCAAGTTAGCAATTGGGCTGGCTGCTTTTTGTAGGTAAACTTCGATTGATTTTGTGTAATTTTCAAAATGCCATAGACTTCGTTTTTTCATAGATTAGGTTGTGACAGTGCTGGTTTGTGTACTTATGGTGGGTGTTCGCATTCCTTTGATATCAAAGCTTTTACTTGCATAAAACAAATAAACACTTTCCACATATATTTGCTATGCTATGCTGACAAAGCAGTGCCAGGGGTGCTTGGAAGTCTATATTTGAACTGCTGGGACAGTGGACTCTGCATTTTAGGTAAGGAAAATAATTTTCACAGTGGCACTAATCAGCAACTGGAAGAGAAGCCCAGGAATCTCCACCCCTAGAGACACTCAAAAGCTGGACTGGACAGACCCCCAGGAACCTTGAGAATTGACTCTGCCTTCAGTGGGCAGTGAGCAGACCAGACAACCTCCCAAGATCACTCTCAGTCTTGTCTCTCTGTTTTTTGCTGATGAGATACTGAAAGTAAGGACTGATAACCAAAGGGGTTACATCATTGTTAGGAGGGGAGCAGGGACTTCCCTCCTCTGGAAAAGAAGGGGTGTTAACATAGGTTTACATGCTACTGCTAAAGCCTTAGCAGCACTCTGTATGTGGATTGCAGCCTTGTTTAAGGCTGCCCAGCCTCAGTTGATCTAGTCATCGAGGACTATAAGATGAACAGGACTTGGCTAGAATAGTAAAAGCACTCTGTTTGTCCCACATGGAGTGTAAGGTGTTAATACCCTCCTGCTCCTCTCCCTGGGGGCTGTTCAGTGAGAGGAGGTTCTAAAGGTGTTCTGCACTGCAGTGAGAAAATGGATAAAGCAATGGAGAAGGATAGTGTCTGCTCCTCTTTCAAGGTTTAAATTTCAGGATTTGTAAAGCCCTGTTCTCAATTAATCTTTGCTTTTCTTTTGCCTTTTGATTTCTAGTCTTTCGCATTGATTCAGGTCCTGGCTTTCTGAAGCTTCTTGCAGTTGCTTTCGCTACTAAGGGTGATGGAGTGACATTTCAAAGCTTGGTCTTCCTGCCCAGGTCTTACAAACCTGGTGTGTGGTTCACATCAGGCAAGTCCAGCCAGATTGTGTGCATCTGCTGTTTCAGGGGTCGAGATGTGTTGACTACAGTTTAACAGAGCTTGTTTGCAAGAAGAAATGCAGTTATTCTGCCCTTGCAGAAAGAGATAAGCACATCCTTGGTGTTTGCGTGCCAGCCAGCGCTGCTGAGTGTCCTGCTGTATGCTGTGCTTGTCATGCTGTACACCAAGGCAGCTTCATTTGAGCCTTTCTACAAGGTGTGCCTTTTTCTTTTTGTGATTCAGAGAATCGAAGCTTTTCTACTGCTGCACTCTTCATGGTTTAAGCAGGCACATTTCAAATGCAGCATGACAGCATAGATTGTTTGGAAGGATTCATGGGATAAACAAGAGTTTGCCTGCAGAGCATGTGTATCTGTGCACTCAAAGCAGCCAAAGATCTGGTGAGCCCAGCCCTGTGCTTGTAAGATGTCTCACCTCTGCATGCAGCCTTCTGTGAACTTCACTTGCTCCTTACAAGGAGAAAACATACTTTTTCTAAATTCAAAAGTTCAGAGTTTGCTGTGTTTTTAAGAACATGTATTTATTGAGTTTCAGGTCAAAACCACAAAGACCTCCAGTTCCTCTGCTTGGAGATGGCTGTCCTCATTTCACTTTCTGTAACAGGTGGAATATATCCTTTTTTTAAGCCAGATTCACTGTTGTGTATCAAATTCCTTTGTACTGCAGGCTCAAACAGCCAGCTGGTGTCAAACCCATGCGGTGACATTCTCCTTTGCCGTTGTGAAAATTCATTATATTTTAGTAAGGCTGAGGAAGCTGAAGTTGAAAATTAGTGGGATGCAGCCAAATTTAAAATAAAAGCAGCCTATCAGTGAGGACAAAACCAGTTAACTGTTTGAGAGCTGACCTGATAAATAGTACAACTGTCTTTATACCAGGCAATATGAGCTTTGAGGCAATCTGGATAACTGAACACTAGTGCCCTGGATTACTGTTACCCTTTTGCTATCTGCCTTGATAAAGAGGTGTACAGGTTCTCCATGTTCCTGCTGCAGAATCTCCTGGAGTTTAGAGGAGAAGTCTGCAAAAAGAAGTGTTTTTAATATCTTCTACCAAAAAGGCTTCTTACCAAGCCATGTTGAAATGAGCTTGTAAGTCATTGAGATGACTGGAGTCACAGTAAATAAATCAGTGGGGATGAAGTTGAATAATGGGTATTTCAATACCTATTTGAGATGATTTTTAAATGGCCTTTGGAGCACATAGACCAGCTGCCTTGGGAAGGTACCAAAAAGAGAATGTATGGCCTTTTGAAGCACCACCAGCATCCCCCTGTATGGGTGAGTTGTAGTTAGAGATTATTAACCCTGAGCAAAGGCATGAGATTTCCCCAAGAGAGGAAATGATGTCCCTGAATACCTGGGGCAGGGGCAGAGCTTTCCCTTGCACCCAGGGCCTGAGATTTTGCATTCAGTGTTTAGGTGTACACTGAGCTTTCTGATGGGTTGATGATGATGTGTCTCTATATAACTGAAAAATAACAGACATTCTCCAAAATGTCTTGAACTGATAATTTCTTAAGGTGGTTTGAATGATTTTTACCTCCCTTTGTACCCTTATGATCTTTCAGTTCACTAAGGAAGTGTGCTCTGCTGGAAGAAGAGACAGCATGTAAAAATAGCACTGCCTTATTTTGCAGATCTGCTTGCTGTGGGGTTTCAGTTAGATCTGCTGACTTGGATTTAAAAATAAACTTTTCTTCTGCTTTTTGCACCTGCTTGTCCTGGCGGTACTTGATTTTGTGCTTCAGAGGCAGCAGCCATTTGGTGGTAGCTGAAATCCTTGCTGGATTGGGATCAGCAGCACAGGTGGTTGGGAGACCTGAGTTAAGGGGCTTTTGGGGCCAGACGTGTTTGCGAGGCCAGTAACTAAACATAAAGAGGAGAAAGACCTTGTAGGCTTTTTAGAGCCTCTGTGGGAGTTGTCAGTTCAAAATAAGCAGCATGTGTTTTGCCAAGCATGCAGTGGAATTGCAGTTGGTGTTCCAAGCCATTTGCTCTAAGTGTATTATCCCTTCCCCTCATTGAATATTGCTGTAATCTAATCAGATTACATTGCAGTTCATTGCTGGGCCCAGGCAAAATAAAGAGCTGTACTTCAAAAGAACATACGTATCTTGAGTTACTGCCTTCTTCACACATCGGGCTGACATTAAGTGTTCATTTAGAACCAGATTTATGGAGACCAATGAGTCCGGCTATCCAAATAGGCCTGAACCAGATCTCCACCTTTCCACTGTCTGGAGCATGCAGTGGAGTGTGGTCCTCTGTGCAGCGAGTGTCCCTGGCTGGTGGGGCTGGCCTTCACATGCCCTTTGGCTGGCAGCTCGGCTGCGGGATTCTGCGCAGGTGAGGGGTTACTCCAGATTAGCACACAGGCTTGGCCTGGTGTTCTTCAGCTTCAGGAATTGTTTTCCTTACTGAGTTCTTTTTATTAGCGTGTTCTGGTTCTTACTGAGAGCTCCAGCTTGGTGACTCGTGTCACCTGCTTTCCTTGAACCGTTGATGGGTGTAGCAGCTGGAGCAAAGTGATTGGATCTGGTCAGATTAAAACTGTTTGGTTTACTGAGTAGTGCATAGACTGTTTCTGGAAATACAGAAAATAAATCTGAAATTAAATGGGGAAAAGGTATGGGCAATATTAGCGGGCAGCTTGATTGTGAGTACAGGTATTTAGCAGACCTTGTATGTTTTGAGTACTTAAATTATTTGTATTCTAAAGAATAAAATGTAAATAATGGAAAACACTATTGTGGCATTTGCTCTTCTAAACAAATCTGGTTTTAATCATGCTTTGGTTTTGTGGCATTAAAAACTTGATGCAGAATTCTAGGTCCATAAAAATGAACAACAGGCACCTGTGAGGAGGGATAGATAATTCTTGCAAGAAATCATCAGAAGCAAAATTCTGTCTGTGCTGGCAGCACCATTTGTGAGAGGGAGAGGAGGAGGGAGCAAGCCAGCACTCCTGACACAAACACGTCAAACTTGAGCATTTTGTTCCTGGGAAACACTTCTGCCTAGACTTCTGCTGCTCTCTGATGGGATGTCACAGTTCAGTGATGCATTTTGTGTCTCTTTACAAGTTCGTGAATCAGTGACAGACTTAGTTTCTCAGAAATTGAACTGATGCATTCTATGATAACTTAAACCTTCCCAAAGCGCTTTTATCCACCCGTGTGTGTGACATCCTCTTTCAAAGCAGAGGGCCACAGGTGAGCTTTGCATTCGTGCACCGAAGGCTGACTAAACCCAAACTGTCCGGCGGTCATAACAGGGCTGGTTCATGACCATATTTTTATGTTGGATGGACTGTGTAGTGACCTCTGTGTGCCTGGGTGAAAATCTGACCCTGTTTCTTTAATGGCAGTGCTTATGTTGACTCCCATGGGGCTCCCATTGAGGATTTTGCCCAGTGCTAAGCTAGAAGAACAGCTGAAGTAAGCAAAAAGGCTCACTGAAGGGATAAGCAAGATCAGAAGAAGTCACAAGAGCTTTCTTGCATATTCTTTAACAAAGTGACTGGAACACGGTCACAGTCTGTTACAAGGACTTCCAAAATCTGGTGGTTACCAGGGCAGACTGTGGCCTAGGGGTGGCTCAGGTTTCCTGTTTCTTTGGCTTCTTTGTTGCTTTAACTAGCTGCCACTAACACTCTTCTCAACTCCTTTGTCATCTAAGATCAGTGACAGTGCAATTTGAGATCCTGCTAGTCCCGTCCATGAACAAATACTAGTTTCTTCGGCAAATAAGAAAATAAGCCACCCACTGCCTTTTACTCTCAGCTGGACTGTGTGAGGCTCTGGCAAATGTGACAGAGGACTTCATAGCAAGCCTCTGTAAATATGTTTTCCAAGTAGTTTGCCCAAAAGGGCACTCGACCAGACCTTGCAAGCAATCTGTTCCTTTGCAACGACAACTGCAGAGGTACGGTATATGACAATGGCCTGCCAGAGCTGTTTTATTAAATTTGGTTAATACAAAATTCATAGGTGAGTTTGACCTTGAATCTGCATTTGTTGATCCAGTCTTCACTGAGAGATGTCTAAATTAAATTTTAAAAAAAAAGGCTCAGTATTTTTATTTTTTTTTTTTCTGATTTTGAGCAGCAGCTTTCAGAGACTTTACCAGGTGCTGCTCAGAAAGTCTCACAGCTGTAGGAATAAGGGTGTCCTGTTTTCTTTCCCTGCCTGGTGGATGCTGAACAACATCTGTCTGTTGTCTGCAATTTTTGATGTGTTTTTCCAACTTACAAGCCTAACCTGGAGACTCTTGACACCCTTAAGATAGAGAGCTGCCATAGCTTCACTTCCAGCTTTCTGTCCCAGTAGTAATACCTGTTCTAGTCAGTTTTAGGCAAAAGCTGTCCTTTTTTCTCTGTTTGCTGTAACACCCTGGAAGTGATCCCATCATCCTTGAGTTTCATGGAGGCATCTGCATGAAAAGCTTGGCAAGATCAAGGTCTATGCCCCGTGTAATCAGTGATGGAAACTGCTTGCTCTTCTAGCAGCGTGAGTTTGGATAAGGGTTGAGTAAATGGCCATTAGCTTAAAATGTCCTACTGTTAGTCATTTATCATAGCCTCCATGTTGAGAACTGCATTTAATAATCCAGCCTCCATTCTGTTACTGCTTTAATCTTTACTCAAAAATGGAAGCCTCTTCTGATAACTTTGAAAATACAAAAATATTGCACCCATTTTTCATCGTTCTGTCTCTTTTGGGAAAGAGGGAAGTGGCTGGCACTTTTGGACTATGGCCTTGAAGATAAAGGTGAGCTCGTTAGTAAGTTGGAACCTTAAAGCCACTTCCTGAAAGGCAGCATCTTCTGAGCCTGCTGGAGTTGCTCAACAGTGAAGTGAGAGGAGGAAGATAAGAGGTTGATTGTAGCGAGTTGTTTGGAGTATATAGAGGCCATGCAGTTGTACAGCTGCACATTTCATCAAATAATAATTTCCTTGATATATGACCATCATTAAATAGAAACATAATAACTCCCATGAAACAATTGAGTCTCTTTCCTACAGTCTCTCCCTATTGTCTCTCTGTGATGCTGAATGACAGGCAAGCATCAAAAGAAGAAATCATTTATGCATTTATAGTGGACTCATTGTAGTGTTGTGGTCCACAGACTTCTGTTTAATTATCTCATACAAAAAAAGTTCGTGGTCTTTTACAGGCTTAGTCAAGAAAGGGAAAAGTAGGGAAGGTGAGAGTGAAGGCACACTTTGCCTTGCAGAGTTGCCTTTTACTTACGAGAAATAAGGCTGATGTTATCACCCACTTTCTAATCAAATTTGACAGGAGCATTTTGTTAAGCCACTTTCTCTGAGTGGGAATTCTGATGAATACAGCTCTCATCTCCGGTTTCAAAGTATTACTTTACGCTGTTCCCAGGCATTGTTTGCCTTACTGGATGAATTATTATAGTATGTCAGAGAAGCAGATAATTCACAGGCTCATTTTATAAACTTGAGAGTCCAAGGCACAGCAGTTTGACTTGCAGAGCTGCAGGGCAATGAATGGAGCCCAGGTCACCCATCCAACATACTCATGGTTTGGTGAAAAGTATGCTAGTGTCGCCTCAGTATTTTTATTTGGGAAATTACAGCTGCTGGAGGATGTAATGATTTTCTTCCAGGGACCTGCTTATGTGTGGAGATGGACAGCACATTCAGTGTATTCCTGACACACTTCTCTGTCAGATGCTCTTTTTGTCACCACATCTGTGGGTTAATAATACTGAAAAAGAAGTTATCTCCATTGGTCTTCTGTCTGCCTGGCTCGTGGTTCCGTCCTTGAGTTAGTAGGCAATTGGGCACTTATGGAGCAGTTTTTGAAAAGATAAGCCATAAATCAGTTTTGAAGCTGAAGCAGGTTTTGTGTGACTGTGGCATTGCCCACTGCAATAAACTCATTACTAGATTTTGGTTGCTCAGGTGCATAGCCAGTGCCAGGACTTGCACACACATTAATGCTGCTTGTAAGGTCCATCTCTGTGAGCAGAGTGCACATGTTGGCCGCCCGCTCCGGCTGTGAGTAAACTACTCATCAAACTGTAATTTATGTAAAGCACATGTGAGTCTCGTTCATTGCAGCTGATATTGGAAAAAAGACACAAATCCACATTACCATCCCTTGTTACATTTGGATATTTTCAAACCACTGCAGTGGTACAAAACGGTTCCCTTTTGACAGTTTGTGTAGCCAGCTGATTCCAGACCTTTGGAGACAGGAGCATCAGTGCAGTTCTGCTGGTGGGAACCAGCCCTCACAATAACCTGCTGAAAGCTGAGATAAACCCTTTGCACTGCGGGTGTTCCTGGAAGAACAGCTGAATGCATTGGTGATGGCCATGGTCCTCCAGCTCAATAAATCAAGGGGTGGTGAGAGGCTTGTATTTAATTTTTTTTTACTTTCTCAGGAAGCATTTGTATCCTTGACAGTTGATATAATTGGGAACAGGGAAGTAAAGCTCTGTTTAATTCCAATGCTGTTGGAGTTGTTCATATGCTGAGGAGAAGCAGTGGGATTCAGGTGTGGGACAAGATGGGCTGCTACTGTCCTTTGTTCAGTCTGGTGACCCTTGCCAGCCCCGACCCACTCCCTGCTCCCCTCCCTGGGTCTGTGCTGACCATGCAGAGGTGCTGGCTCAGCTCTCCCAAACTTTTCAGCAGCACCCCTCGTTCTTCTTCCCATGCAGAATCCTTAACCCGTTTTCAGCAACACCTTGTTTCCAGAAGGGACATCAAAGATTTCTCAAAATAATTTCTTTTCCTTTTACCTTCACTTCATTAGAGTAGTCTTCACTCACAGAACAAAATCAACTCATCCTTTGATGTTCTTGTAAATACTTACAGATAACATGAAGTTTCAAAAAGTGGGAAGAACCAGTAGCCCACTCATCACCAACCAGTTGTGTTTGTTTTTTTTCTGTGGAAAAACCTCTTTATTCCAGGCCTAATTTATTTTGTTGTGGCTTGGTTTTTTGTTTGGTTTTTTTTTTACTCTGAACTTCATTTGGCTATTCTGCTGACCTTGCCCATCCATCTGTACTGTGTGTTGAGGGGATATATTTATACTTTGATTGATCATGTTTGGTTGATCATGTTTCAGTTAAAATTCTGTTACCTTGGAATTTACTATTAATAGTAACTGACCCTTGTTTCCTAGTCTCTCCAAACACATGGTGCCTTATTTCCTTTTTATTGTTCTGATATGACCCTTCTTTTTTTCATATAGCAGACTTAGGAAAGCAGTGTCACTTAACCATTGATGATCCTTAATATTCCAGTATTTCAGTGAGTTTTCAACCTTAAAAAACTACCTTTTGCTTAAACTCGACGCTGGTAGCCAGGGTAATTTTAATTTTTGGCTCATTTGTTCTTCCCTGCCATTGCAGTTGTGTACCACATTAGGCTCTGAAATAAAATTACTTTCATTTTGCAATGGATCCAGAGAAAAATGCCCATGTTTTGGGACAGAGATTCGCTCTTCGTTGTGGATGCTATCCTCTTTCTCCACTTGCTTTCTCTCTGTTACACCTCTCCCCATCTTCTGTATTGTGATTTGAGTTACTGGAGTCTATCTCAGCTTGTGCAAGTGCAGCATCACCAGAAGAGATGGGTACAGATCCAGCCTGGAGTCTGTGTGTTTTTCCCACCTGTATGCAACGAGGCTACAGCTCTTTGATGTTACCAAATAATACTACTTCAAAAGCTCCTTATAAAAACATGAGTAATCAGGCAAGTGGCAAAGGACTTTCTTGTTTATCTTTTTGAACAATACCAAACAGCCACAATTTGTTCCAGTTATTTAGTGTCTTTGTTCCAGAGCCATTTAGTGGGCACAGGATTTAGTTCTGCGAGAATGCAGGAAGAAATTGACTTGATTTCATGTTTAAAAAAGTCAAAATTATGAAAAACGTTGAAGTTTCTTAGGAAGATTTTTTTTTTTTTTCTACTTGAGCGATACTGCTTTTAAAGCCTAGGGAAGATTTTTCTCTGTGATACAAGCCTAAGGTTATTTTAATAAATAAGACTTCTAAATAGATGCTGATATATTCGCTGTTCCAGAGAGCACTGCGGTTTGGAAACAGCTGGTGAGAAGGTTGATGTTTGTGTCCTGAAATAGTAGATTTGACTTGCCAATGGGGGCTGAGCAGGTACCAAACCCAGCGGTGGCCGCGGGGAGTTCCGCGGCGGGCCGGGGGCCGCTGCGGCGGCGCTGCTGACGGCAGCGGGAGGGACGGACGGAGGGAGGGACGGACGGACGGACGGACGGACGGACGGAGGGAGGGAGGGACGGACGGACGGACGGAGGGAGGGACGGAGGGACGGAGGGAGGGACGGACGGAGGGAGGGACGGAGGGAGGGCGGAGCCCCGGCAGCCGCGGGACGGACGGCGCCACCTGCTGGCGGTGCCGGGGCCGCGCTCTGCGGCAGCCGAACCGCCTTGAGGCGTTGGGTCTGAAGGATCTAGGGGTGGGGAAATGGCATCGAGTCCCCTAGGTCTGTTTCTAAAATGTGGAAATAATTTGTTCACGGATGCACGCACCCTTGACCGCTGTGCTGCTTAGCTTTTGACATCTCAGACCCTTTTCTTTCAAGTCTTCTTCTGCAGGGTTGAGCCTCATGGCGCAGAAAGCTGCCTGGAAGAACTGTGTTTTAATTGTGTTTGGTTGCTCGGGTCCGGTCTCTAGGTGAACAGGAATTACTCCTCCTGGAGTGGCAGATACCACTGAGAGCTGCCCCGTTAATAGCCTAGTTGATTCTACTCTTACTATTAATCTGTTTTACAATTGCTCTGGAAGACTTGGCACCCCTCTGCTTGCTGTTATGCCTCTACACCACAGGCAGGAGTCTCTTCAGGAGTCTCACTTGCCTTTTGGTTTTTGTTTTTCAGGTGGTACCAGAGAGATTGGGTCTGCTCTCACCAGGATGTGTATGAGGCACAGAAGTATAGAGTCCAAACT
Source organism: Tichodroma muraria (assembly GCA_013390105.1). Taxonomy (NCBI): domain Eukaryota; kingdom Metazoa; phylum Chordata; class Aves; order Passeriformes; family Sittidae; genus Tichodroma; species Tichodroma muraria. Next base: position 13,270 of record WAAG01070815.1, on the reverse strand, counting down.
CCGGCAGTTCTCAAGGTGAGTGGCTCTGTACCTGGCCCAGTACTGGAGGTTCCTCTTTCATGTGCTGCTGGGGAACATCTAAAGCTGCTCATGAGTATTGGCTTCTCAGATGACCTCTGCCCCTGTCACTGAGAGCAGCAGTTGTCTTCTCCCTGCAGCACATTAGGTGCTGTGAACATGAAGGGTTTCACTGCACATTTATGGGGCTGGGCCAGTTCACCTCAAATCAGCTCTAAATGCTGCAGATTCCCACAGTCAGTCCCTGTTACTCAGTGCTGAGCAGGTGGCTGCTGATGTGACCAACTGACCTGTCTTTGTTTCAGGACTTTAAACTTTGTCACAGAGTTTTAAATGAGCAGCAGCAAGTGTTGAGCTGCTTCCTCAGCTTACTGCAGAGCCCAAATAGCTTGCGGCCCAGAGAAAAACCTTCAGCAGAGCAGTACAGGAAATGCAAATTGTCTCATCCTGTTTTTGCAGTTGAAGTTAGACTGCAGAGGTAATGAGAGAGGATTAACTCATGCAACCTGGACTGTACAAAAACAACCTTCTTTTGTAGTTAGTAGTAGTTTGCATATGTACCTTTTTTAACCAGACTTGGAAGTTGTACTTGACCTTAGGTGAACAAAAATGATGCTTCACCATTTGCCTGATGACCTGTTATGTTTTTTCCCTTTTTCCCCCACACTTGAAAGCGTTCAAAGCCGGGTTGGATGGTGTAAGCAGCCTGGTCTAGTGGAAGATGACCTTGACCATGGCAGGGTGGTTGGAACCAGATAACCTTTAAGGTCCCTTCCAATTCAAGACATTCTGTGATTATTCTGTGATTACTTTAAAATAAAGTTATTTATGAAACTGGCCATGAAGAGACAATTTTAGTCTTCAGTTACCACAGAGTTAGCTGTTTAAACGGTTTGAACCCAGTCTCATTAATTAGTAGACCATTACTAGTGCTGTATCATGGACTCCACCAGAGTGAGGTGAGGCACATCAGTGGGCAGGATATTGGTCTCTTGTACAGCTGCTCTGTCTTCTTGTGTATATTCATGTGCTATTTAAGTTTATAATCTCCATGGCTGCATGAACCTTTCTGGTCTGCAGAGTTTCCATTTAAATTGTGTGACAGTTGAGTAGGATCTGTTTACTCTGAACTGTTTTGGGTCACTCCTGTGCTTTACACTCTGTTCCTCACTGTCCGGAGCTTTTGTAATTCTGGTTATCTTGTGATGTGGATTTTTGACTTTTATTTTTTTTAATCTACTTTTTTCTTTTGCTTTCTCTAGTGTAAACATTTTTATGTTCTGATATTTACATTGTGACACTGGTAGCTGTCACAGCAAAAAGTAAAAATAGTCCAATATTGACCTTGGCTCTCTCTGTAAGAATAGGGGCATCTGCAGGATTTGATTGCTCTTTGTGTTTTTTCAACAAAATTAGTGCTTTAATTGACTGTCTGATAAACCCACTTCAAGAACAGATGGAAGAGTGGAAGAAAGTGGCCAATCAGCTGGATAAAGACCATGCAAAAGGTAGTTACAGAGGAAGAATTCTTTAATAGGAGTAAGACTGTAATATCAATTTTGCTTCCTCTTCTCCTGTTTGTACTGGGGAACTGAATGACATGCTTAAATATGTATAGCAGTTTTTCTCTTCTAAAACACACCTCTCACAAAGTGCCTAAAGAATTTTAACCCTTGCTGTATGCATTTTGAAGGTTTAGTTTGCTGGACCCCTGGGGGTGGGTTGTTTTTCTAGACTGGTAAGCAGTGATTGGGTTTAACTATGTTGGCCCACTCTCCCTGTATGAGCTGAGGATTGGAGATGCCACCTCTATCCCTGCAAAGCCCTGGGGTGTTACTAGAAGCAGCTTGTGAGATCATGTTATGCCTCAGCCAGAGCGTCCTCCAGAGAATGCACAGCCCTGTAAAACACTGAGCATCATTATTTTATACCTGATGCCATACAGAAAGTGCACCTGGGGAACAGGAGAGCTCTGCTGTGGGATATGGGATGCCAAGGGCTGCAGTGGTGATGGTGGCTCCAGAGGCTTTCCTGCGGGAATTAGCAGCAGGCAGCCAAGTCTTGCACAGCAAGCACATGTTGGTAGATGCCTTTGACTTTGCAAAACTTGTGCTGGGAATGGTAACCCTCTAGCACAGGTGCTGAAAGCAGGCTGCCATTCACCACTGACTGACCGTTGAAAATTTAAGGCTTTTCTTATGTCTGAAAGAAGCAGCAGCACCATGGGAACTGAGGGGAAGGAGTGGGATTGACCTCCAAAAGAGGATTTCCTCCTTGCCCCGTTATTACTGTGGTCAAATAGAAACAGTTGAATCAGCAGCTCTTGAAAGACTTCCTGCCTTGTGCTGCAGAGAGTGTTACACATCTAGTGAGCAGGAGAGAGGAAGCGCATGGGGTCATGTCAGTAGAGGGGGCCCAGGCCAAAGTGGCAGTGAGATTTAGAGTTTACTAGGCAGACTTGGGTGTTGGGAATGCAGTTGGCCTCAGTACAGGACCTGTGCCTGCCATCAATCTGCTTCTGTTTTTCCATCTACAGAAGAGTAGTAACGCTGATCTCCTTTGTTGGAGTGTATGTATAGATGTATATACGTGCATACATGCCTTTTATATTTATTTTTTTTTAAAGTAACAGTTTTCATATCTGGTACCTTTAGTGTTCCTGCACTAGAGGTTGAATGTTTTTTTACTGGGATTTTAATTCTCCTGGGATGTGCAGCTCATCTGAAAATGAGGACAAGTGCAGGGTGCTCTACTTCATCAGAAGGAGCTGGCAATGTGACCCTTCCTTGGGCAGAGTTGTAGCACGCTCTTCCTCTGCCTGACTCTCATGCTGGAGAGGGATCACAGGATATTCTCTGCCTTGCCATTTCTGGATAGTTGTTTTTTGAACACAGATGTTTCAAGAAACCTGTCATCTCTGTTTTCCATTCCTGAGAGTAGATGAAATGAAAAGCGCTCTAATTTTGTACTGTGTTCTCAGTTGTTATTTCTGTAAAGGCTTTGTTTATTTGGGAAAGATTTTGGTATGTGAATGTGCTCACGCCCTAAAATGTTATATTAAGCCAAATGTATAGGCTTTACAAAATGTGAGTTCTAAGCCACTTTGTTTAACAGTAGCTGTTCTCTTAAAGCTTGTAGTCTAATGTCTTTAAATGTAGCTTTTTCTGTGAAAAACGTTTTTTGACATTGATTATATTGATAATAGAGATTGTGTGTGTTTTTTAGAATACAAAAAAGCCCGCCAAGAGATAAAAAAGAAATCATCTGATACCCTGAAGCTACAGAAGAAAGCAAAGAAAGGTAATTTGCTTCCTACTGTACTGTTAACAGCCTCCTGAGCTGTGCTCATTGACAAAGATTGAACAGCGATAGGACTTTCTACTGTAATAATCCTGCTCCTCTAATGTATTCCTGCTACCTACTTGGATACCAGGATACAATTATTATGTGTCATTTTAATCATGTTCTGAAGCTGCTGTCTAATGTTCTTATACGAAAGCCTTAAAACTGTTTGTGCAAAGTCAATCATGTTTTAAAATAGAGTCCTTACCGCTAACTTTTTCTTTTTAGGAACACTGACACTCTTAACATGATTTGTGCAGATACCCGAAAAATTTTCTAGAATCTTTTGGAATAATATAAAAAAAGCCATTATGTAAATGTTCCCTAGCTATTAACATTTCTCACTGTTCTTCCTTTCTGCCACTTTTCCTCTTTTTTCTTTTTTTTTAGCAGCCTGTAATCTCCTAAATCTTACTTTATCTATCAGACTGTGAGACAGTGGCATGGGTTGTTTTTTTGGGGGAAGGGCACTTGGCAATCACAGAAAACTAAAGATGAGTGAGAAGAAAAAGGGAATTTTCCTGAAAGGCAATTTGTCTTTTTCAGCAGCTGTATGTCATGCTCCTGTTGCTCTCCCACCTCCACCTTGTCACAGGGTTTTCATCACTGTTTTGATGGAAACATGCAGCACTGCTAGCTGCAGCATTGCCATCACTAAGGGTTTTACTTGGCAAGTGCAAACCCCACCAGGCTTTGGAGCAATGATAGGGTGCTTGCACAGAAGTCTTCCTGCTTCTCTTTCCTGCACTGGGCTCTTCCCAGCTGGGTCAGAAGTGTGCTTTGAGCAGCTCTCAGTCTGCAAATTGAAACTTGTCCTTCCCCTCCTGCCTAAAAAACTGTGAACCCAGGGACAAGCAAAATAAATGCTGAGGTGGGGAGTTTCTTGAAATTTTGAAATTGTGTTACCCAGAACAGGGGAGCTGTCTCTGACTGTCCTTCCATAGAAGTGAGTCAGTAATCACACTGGTAGAAGGCCAGATGTCTCGAAAACTGCTCTTGAATGTTAGCTGACTTTAGATAAGAGAGGAAAAGAGAGATGAAAGCCAGCAAGAGGGAGCTTAGCTCAGTAGATTCTGTGTATCTGTCAGTTTAGTGTTCTAAATCAGAATGGTGATCGTTAGGGGAATGTGGCTTCTGGAGATAAGATTTTATTTTGGGGTGATGCAAAAACGTGTTTCTCGTTTTGTGTGATGAAATGTCCGACTTCAGACCAACAGCTTTATAGAGTTTGTGATATTCCTTCCCTGTCTCCTCCTGTCTCCCCCCCCCCTTTTCCAGTCTTACTTGTTCTTGTCCTTGTGTGATACAAACAACTCATCAGTGCATGGTGGGTAGGCACTGAGAAAAACATAAAAGCATGGTATGATTTGGGTGGATTCCTGGGATCTGTGAAGAAGGAGACATTTTTTGGGCCTTTCTCTATGGATTGACAGCTGTATGGCTCCATTTCCCCTTTATCCTGCTTCTGAGTGTTCAATAAATCAGTCTGCAATATTGAAGGAGGAGACATAATTTTCTATAAAGTGTGCAGAGGAAGGAGTAGTACTTAAAAGCTGCTGGAAAAAAACCAACCCACTGTTCTCATACTGCAGATGCCACCTGCATCTGTTGTCAGTGGTTAAAGCAAGCAGACTTGGTCCTTGGATTTTCTGCTTTCATATCCCCCTCCTCAAATGTGAGCCAAATCTCATGATAAGAGACAGAAAACTGATGTTTTGTCCTCCTTCAGGATTAAACATCTTTTATTGAGGAGTGGAACAGGCCTCTTTTTGCCATCATTGTTATAGCAGCCATGATGTGATTGAAGTTTTCTTTCTTTTTTTTTTTCTTTAATCAAATTTCCTTGCTTAATTTTGCCGTTATGATGTTCTTTTGGAGTTGTGGTGAAGGTGCTGTATTTCTGTGCTGTCCCTCTTGGAACTGCTATCAGACTCATGGTGTTTGCTCCAGAGCACAAAACCAGAGCTAGTCAGGGGAGTTTTGGGTGTATGGGGCAGGTGGAAGGGCTGAGGACTCACAGGTAGCCAGTACAGGGAAAAGGAGGAACTGCATTGTTTTGAGGAGCTGAGAGTTGTACTCATGGCCCTGGGGAGGAGAGATGTGGGAAGGCCTTGGCTCATTAGGCTGTGAGTATGAATGCTCAAAGCTGTTGGCCCCAGCAGGAGTGGACAGGGGATGGGAGGAAGTTCTCCCTGCCTTCTTGCAAGTTATCAACAGCACTTAAGGTAGAAGGAAAAAACAAGAGCAGATGCTTTTTTCCCTCTTTGTTGTTTTGATCCCTATCTTGAGGAAATAAAGCTTTGGTCTGACTGGAATGTCAAATGCTGTTGTGAAAATGTTTTTGTATGTACCCATCTTGACAGATCTGTTCAGTGTCCTGTGTGGTGAAGTATGTTGCTTTTGCTGCTACCAAGCGGATAAAAAAAGTTAAGAAGGGGTTTATTTTGTAACATGATAAAGCTGCAGAAGTGATTCTGCTTTAGGACACAATTGAAGTCCAAACTATGGGAAAGCTATGCTGGCAGGCTTGTGGCTGTGTGCATGAATGTTCCTGTGTCTTCAGCTCTCCTGTTTCTCTGTTTTACAGACTTACATTTTTGTTTTGTTCTTCCTCAAGCAGGACCTGTCCCTTTGATTTTTCTGTAAAGTTACTGACTCACCTATGGGAACTCTAAAACAACCAATTCATTCCCTTCCTAGCACTTGTAAGAATACTTTTGAATTAATGTTATGATCACCTGTGGGCAAACGGGATGTTTGCTGAATTCTGGATTTGCTTCAATACTGTGCATGCTATTAAAAAGGTCCTTTAAGCTTATTCTGGTATTTCCCATTTGACCTTATGGGAAAGTGTTTTACTTCTGCTTTGGGCAGCTCCAGGTGGAGGAGCTCAGATGTAACCCTCTCCATTCCTCGTTCATGTCATGGCAGGGGTGTCCCCTGGCCCTGGTGGGTTGAGGCTCTCTCTCACAGCTGATGCTGCAGCATGCACAGCAGCTCCTTGCTCCTTGTCTGCATCCCAAGGACGATTAGGAAGGAGGGTCATGGGCTGTGTGGCTTGTCCTGGCAGGAGTGCTGCAGGTCGGGCTCCCTGCCTTAGCCCTGAGGGGCCGAATCCACGGGGGTTTGCCTGTTCCGTGGCTTGTGCGTGGTCTGTTTGTTCTCCTTCCACGTGGCCAAGTCGAAAGTTCAGGCCTGGCATTTAAGATCACATATTAGAAATTATGTTTGTAGAGTAACTATGTTAATTGCAATAAGGGTGTTTCCAAAGCTTGAAGTGATGGGGAAAACACCGAGCTTTCCAAACAAAACAAAAGGAAGTCCAGGGTCCTTTCTGGAAGTTGGCTAGGGTATTTTTAGTAAAGTGACACAAGTGTGAAATGAGGGTCTTGCATTTCAAAAGACCTCACAGAAAAAGTTTTCAGTCTATTGGTTGTCTTTAACTATACAAAAAATAAAATAACAAAAGAAATCCACCTGAAGCTAAATCTGTGTAGTCTTAAATAGGATCCTGGTGCACCTCCCAGATCCATGCAGTCCCTGAGGGTCTAATGATATTAGATGGTGATCTTCAAGGTTCTTTGTTTTCCTTATACCCTTGCTCCCATGGGGAACAGGCCCCTAGGGCTTGTTGCCCACCCCAGCATTGACGCTTAGCTGTTGTCTGAACAGATGAAGTTGTGTAGTGCATGGAATTGCATACATGTTCTAAATTCTCTTTGTTTTCAGACAAACATTGGCCATCAGAAGTCAGCCTGGCTAACCTGAATCAGCAGAATAATTATGCATATACTTAAAATAAATTCCATGTTTAGGTTTCTGCTGAGTCAGGGCCTCATAAGTGCATCCATAGCTGCTAGAAGCTGTTGATGCTATATTGAATCAAGAGAGAGTCAGCAGCTGTGGCTCTGCATGTAACCATTTGGGAAGGTTAACAAAATGCATGATTCTTGAAAAAATGATCAAGTGATTAAATTAAAATATATCTGAATGTATGTGTAAAATCTGGAGTGCATGTTGGGTCTGTTTTCTGTATTTCAGCTTGGCTATTAATGAACAAATAGACAGATTTCCCTTCTGCCTATAACGTGACTGATAGATTTCATTTTCAGGTTCTTCATGTGACACTGTTTGAGCTTTGAGGAAAACGTTTAAATCCAAGTGGATATGTAAGAAGTTGTTGAATGTAACACTCCCAATAATATAACGTGTTAAAAAGAAAACTGAGTTTTATCCATAAGACATGTAGAAGTTTCTGCAGAATTCCCTTGACATTCAGTACAACATTTCTTCTTGTGTCCCATCAATGCTGAATATCCAAACTGATAGTCTCTCCTTTTGAGTATGCAGCAGTTTTGGAAAGTATTCTGGGATTCTAATTTGGCAAATAGAACGTGATTTTTAATTTGCTGCAGAACATTATTATTAATCTGCTGTAATACTGCTTTTTCTTCCTCCTCCTGGTTAGCAAAGATGATGTCTTTGTGTTTTAGAGCCTTTTTATTAGCTGGTTTTGTGTTATCCTCTGGTCTTTGTAATATTGTTATACTGCTCTCAAGGATGTGCAAAGCCTGTGAGTCTAAACTAAAAAGCATAAAGCTCTTCAATGCAATTATTACTGAAGAATGTCTCTGTTCTTAAAGCAAGTGCTGACCTTCTCATTCAAGCACTTTGCACTCTTTCTGTACATGGCACTTGCCCCATCTGGAGTGGCAGGCTGGGGAGGGAGAATCCCTGGCCAGATCTTTCCTCCCCCAGGAGGGAGTCTCATTCCTCTAAATTGAGCAAGTGTGGCACCATGACTGAAGTGAGAGACAAAACTCTGTGGAGTCAATAAGATGCAGCTCAGAAATTATCCTTATCTGTTGGAGGAAAAAATCCTGTGTGGATGAGGCCATGGTGCCTGCAGGGCTTTTTGGTGGGTTTGTTGTTTTGGTTTTTTTTCGCTGCAAGCTTATAATGTGAACTCTCCTTTACAAACATGCAGTGAAGACATGTTGCTGAATCAGTGACTGAAGACATTTCTTTGATTTACTTTCATCCCTTGAGTTTTGAAGGCCTCTTGATAGTTCCCCTCTTTTTGACAGCAAGCCAGTTTTATTACAAGATTTTATTATATACAGTTTTTAAAATAAAATACACATATCATAGTTAATCTTTTTGATGTTCTTCCACATTGCATCAGCAATTAGGTTTTCATTTAATTAACAATCTGTTAATGTAATTGCAGTAGAGAACATCAGAAAGTGCTGTGGTTACTCACACAGCACCAGCCTAGAGTTCTGCAGGTTTGAGTTCCCTCTTCCCTGCGAGGGGATGAGCTCTGTGCCACTTGACCAGGGTCTGGTTATCCGTGCTGTGCGCTTTCTCGGAAGCACAGGTTTACATGTTCTCACTGAGGAGTCTAAACTGGTTTAAGTCTCGTAAAGTGAAACTGTGTGGTAAATAACCGGGGGTTTAATTTGCTATAACTCATCAGGATGCAACACTAATACGTTTGTCTCTACCAGCAATGGAAGAAGTCAAAATAGTCTAGTCCAAACTGCTCGCTCTCTTGTTGTGGCGCTGATGATAATGTCTAAATTCTAGGAATGCTGGAATACCAGTTTGACTTTTTTTATTTTCCTTTCTGTGTCAATTTTGTGTCCTGCAATTTCTCACCATGCGCACCTGCCTGACAGCTGAGGCTCTGGGTAAGTCTGTGCCATGCTGTGACCCTGGTGGCTGGTTTATTGTAGCCCTTGCTGTGGCCTCTTTATGGTGTCTGGTCTCCACTAACTGCCTAGACTTTAATTTCTAATGCAACTAAAATATTGCCTAATCTCAATGAACAAACCATCTCTTGATTTATTTTCTTTTGGCATCTAATTGGAACACTGTAAAAGAAGAAAACTAGTATTGTGGATAAATCTCTGGTTTATTTTAGAAAGGGATTAACATGGACAGATAATTCTTGTCACAGCTGGGAGAGAAGTTAAATGGAATAGTTAAATGTTATCAAGGTGATGTTCAAATAATTAAGTATCTTAATGTTAATATGACTTTTAAAGTCTAGAGCCTAAAGTCCTTAATGTTGGTCTTTGTAACCTGTGTTCCAAAATCCCTTTTTTCTGAAAATCGCATGCATCTTTCTTACCTGATAGACAAGAAATCACTAAATTTACTTTATGCTGGGGAAGGGGTTGGAATTCAGCATCACAATTGTCTCCTGTTGCCTGATCACATCTTAAGTGTGTTTTAATTAGTTTGCTGTTTCAGCTGTTTTGCAAATTTAAACTAGCTGCCTTGAGATCCCACTGTGAATGAAGCATGGTTTCTGAATCTGAGCAAAGTACTCATACCTGCACTTGTAGGTGTAGTGATGTAGGTGTCACCGTTGGGAGGAGCCTGGATTGATTAAATCAGCAAACTCTCAAACCAGGCACCTCCACTGGGCTCCTGGAGCTGGGCCTTGTTGAGCCTGCTGCTTGTCCCCATTTTTTGAAACCACACATTGTGGTTTTCCTGGTTTGCAATTCAACCTAGAAATGTCATTTGGCAGCTTGTAGCCTTTCTGTTAAGGCAAAACTTTGCATTTTTGAACATGAGCAACTGACTCCAGTAGCCAACAGAGAGACTCGGATTTGGTTTCTGAAGGAATCTGAGGTTAAACCCAGTTATGAGGTTTTTCACCTTTCTATAAATGGTGGCAGAATTCTTGTGTTCTCAGCACAGATCCATATTAGTTAATTTGTTTGCTTTACTGTGCAGAACTTAAAGGAGGTATTCATTCTGGCAGCTGGAGCAGGTGGGCTGTTGTCAAGAGGTGTTGTTTTGGGAATGACTGACTTGGAGCCTGCTTTGGTTTGTACAAGTAGAGGTGTACTCAGCATTGCCTCATACCATGTAAATTCTGCCACTCTGACAAGTGTCTAGTATTGAATATTCAAGTTCTGTGCAGATGCTTAAAAAAGGGGAAGGGAACAGTCTTTATGTGAGGACATGGAAAATAGTAATTTCACCAATATTTGCTGCATTGTCAATAACAGCATTAACTTCAGGAGTCTGACTTGCACAGAGAACTTAAAAATTACTGTTCTACTTTGGTGTTGCTGAGAGTTTTGCTAGTTTAAGTTGTCTTGTAAAACACAGGCATGAAATTGGGTTGAAAATTAGATTTGCCTTTTCCTTTTTCCCTAATATTTTTCCTTTACTAAAGTTCTTTTTGATCAATAGTTATTTAAGAAATTGCATGAGGCTTTCAGCCAGGATTCACACAAAACACTGTAAAATGCAAGTTCTGTTGCATGTTGGTACTTTTAAGCCCTTGCATGTCATGGTAATGATGGTAAAGCACCTGCTGTGAGGGTAACATTGAGACTGTCCTTGAAGTAGCAGCAGATCCACGTTGCTTTTGATGAGAAGCAGTTCAGCTTCCTGCAGGTGATTAGCTGTCACTTGCCTGTGTCCAGCCGCAGGTCACCAGGCTGTTGGAGCATGGTGTTGTTGGAGAATTCAGTCCACAACTTCAGGTCTTGCATTTCTGCTCCTCTCTGCATCACCAGAGCTCCACTTTGAGAACATCTGAATTTGAATTCCTCCTCAGTGTTCAGGTTGTTGTCTTGTTCTGCTGGGTGCAGCTGGACATGCTCTGCAGAACCATCCCTACCTCTTGTTCATGTCAGGCTGGTTGCAGAACAGAGACCTGTGGATGCTTTTGACTGTTGCTGATTGCTGTGGTGGGTCATTCAAACGTGCCTGCAGCTGGGGTGGGAGTGTCCTTCCAGGTGCACTTTTACAACTGTTGCATGATAAGACTGTTCTGGAACTGTCTTATATCATTGTGGTAGTCATGTTGGTTTCGAAGTGTTTTGGAATGCATAACCTAAAGGCCAGAGAACGTGGGCTGGAGGAAATAATCACTTGCTGATGTTCCTTATGAAAGTGTGCCTTGTGACCACAGCAGAAATACTACAATCAAAAATACTGCCTTGGCCAATTAACTTTCTCCTTGTCGCTCAGGGGGGGAAGAGCTGCATTGCTCTCCAGCAGCTGATAGTCCCTTCTGAGATAAGTAGCAGATTCAAATCAGTGGAGACTCAAGGTGTCTGAGGAGCAGAGGTGGTCAGCAGTTGGCCCTCACACCTTTGCTGTTCTCTGGGTGTAGGAGTGCTGCTGTGGGGAGGTGCTCTGCTCGGCGTAGCAAAGGAAACGCGTTCAGTTCAGCAGAGATCTCATCCCGCAGATTTCCTGAGCTGAGTGCAGCTGGCGACTCAGGGAGTGGGAAGAGCTATGCCTGCTTTCAAAAGACTTGCTAGATTGATGTCTGCATTGTGGAGCTTTCAAAGGATGTTGATAAAGCTTTCCTCCTCCTAGAAGATGAGTTATGAGAAGTCACCAGGAGAGAGCTGTATTCATCTGTAAATATCTGACTTCAGAGCCTCATCTAAATGATTCACCTAAGCTTGTTTCCTGTTGTGAATTATACCTGAGACAGCTTCTGTGTTTTCACAGACTGCCCAAATGCCCCTGAGCATAAAAACGGGTCTGTGAAAATACTGCTGAGAAGTGATGTGTCTGCTACTGTACTGACTCACTGGAAGAAATAAAATGGGAATTTTGTAGAGGTACAGAGGAAGTTGGAGGGTGGTGCAGTTTTACACATGCTTTGACCAAAGGGTTAAAATAGCAGCCCGAACGTTATCTTCATAATTTCGTTGAATTGAGTGCATTACACAGGTGCAAATAAGGTTTATTCTTGCCTCAGGTTTTGGCTGCTCTTGTTTCTCTGGTCCAAGATGTCCTGGTCTGAGGTCCACAGAAAGTACCGAAGTTCACTATAATTGAACGCACTTTGTCAGTGGTGTCCAGTTGCTTTTTAAGTGTGTGTTAATGCAGTGTCTCACTGCATAGGCAAATGCATTTAACAAGGATTTACTGCATTATATGCATGATTCTGGTGGAGCAGCTGAATGTTTATAGCAGTTCTCCAGAGCTCAGTTAATGAGTGTTTGATTTAGTTTGCAGCTAATATATTGCATTTGGTACATCCATGGTAGTGAGCCAGTATCTAGGCTTGAACAACAGGGGTTTTTTTACCCATTGTAATTCCAGGCAGCACTCAAAAAGGGCCTGAGCAATGATGCAAGTTTCTGTTTCCTAAAGAATTTGAAAGAACAACTTCAGAGAAGTATGAAAAGTTTAACCACTGCATCTGATGGCAGAGTATGGGGAGGGCCTGAAATGTACAGAATGGTCTTGAAGCCGGAAGGCCCAGTGTGTCTCCTGAGGGTGACAGACAAAAAGGCACAGAACCTTCAGGGAGGTACCCAAAGCTCTGCCATAACTTGTTTCTGGTAGATGCTAATTTTGATGGAGGAAGCAGAGGACCTTCAGACTCTGTAATTCTTAGGCTTCCAGAACAGTTTTATGACTACATTAGAGCAGCCAGACTGATCTGCAGGATCAGACACTGCTGGAAGTTTGGTACCAGGTGGCCTTGGCAGTGGCCTTGTCCATGTTGCGCTGCATGTGATTCTTCCAGGATCCATTGCAGAGCTCTGCATGTGGCTGTCAGTGCATTTTATCTGGACTGTGTCTAAATCGGTACAGGGGAGATTTTGGATATATCCAGCCTGTAATTCTGCTAAGCCAGCGTTATTCTCTTTGCTTCCATCTCTGCTCTCTTTTCCTGCAGCTCTGTCTGTGTATCAGTGCAGGGAGGCTGATGGCTTTGCCTTGCTCTAGAGTATTAAGCAAGTACATATGATAGGAAGGCAAAGGTTTTTCCTTTTTAAGCCTGACATTGAGTCATCTGCATTGTGTACTACACACATAAAGAGACTTTTTTCCTCTTGCTCGTAGCTTTAAATCTTCTGTGAAGAAAGGCTATCATCCAAAAATCTGATTTTGGGTAGCTGCTTGCAACTCA